>JAHWFP010273309.1:94209-140529 GCA_023313725.1 Lithobius niger
AAAAAATCGAAAGGTGACTGTGGATCAACCCCCAGTAAACAAGTGTAGCTCGGTGCCTAACAGTGGTTGGCCCTTGAGTTGCCGATGATGCAAGGAAGACATTTCCACCTTTCGAATGAATCACATTGTAAACGTCCACCTGAATTAGAAACGATGCAACAGCAGTTTAACGTTGTTAAGTTGGCAAATTGAGACTTTTTTTTGACAAATTGCGACTATATTACGGGTACAGGAACTCATCCAATTTTCACCATACAAAGTAGCACAAAGTAGCCCTCTTGAAGGTAGTGATACGAGAGCCATTTTGGCTACCACCAAGTTTTCAATTCCAACCCAGATCAATCTACTTTAACTGGCTCGTCAATGATTGTTACTTAAGCATGGGTGAACACGGTTCGAACCACAAACTAGTTGGCAGTCATTTTGACTCTGATATTGCTACTTTATATGGCAAAAACTTGATGGGTCCCTTTAACCTTCTGGGTTTATTTGGCTATCATTTTGTTGTGTTGGACTACACTAATTTACTAAGTTGAAATAGTGAACACAGTTAAAAGGTATGCTACGGAGAAGAATAAATATGATTAGTTTCATCTGTGCACTCATGTTGTGTTTCACTCCGATAGGTATTTGTTCAGCGGCCATGGAATAAATGCTATTACTTTCAAATTATTTTATTATCATTATTTGTTGGAGCTTACCTCCTCATAACCCGATTAAAACCACAGCCAGATAAAATAATAGCGTTTCGCATCCATTGCTACATTTATTGCTACATTCTTTGCTACATAAGGGGAACCTTATGTGCCGAATAATGCTATATTGCAATTGATTCTAGACCCCAAAGGTGATTGTTCTCTTGCATTATTAGAGTACACGAGTGTCTTCGTGTTCCCCCAGTCAATTTCGCTCAGCTGTCGAAAATTAGCAGGTACGCTAGTGTCCAGTTTTGAAAGTATGCATTTTTGAAGTTTTGAATCCATTTTACGTTAAGTACTTTTTTTTTTTAAATCGTGATGTGCGTGCCTGCATCAACCTTCATTGCCATGTTTTCGAGGCTACCAACTGTATTTCTTGAAAAGAATGTTACGACCGATTGTAAAATCTTTCCAACCGTTTAAGCGTACTTCTGGCTGTGTATATTATAAATGCAGCAAATTCAATGTCTGAAGATTAATTTTCTTCAGCGCTACAAGTCATTGGTTGTAATAACAATAATTTTACTGAAATTTCAATTCACAATGGAGCCCTAAAGACAAAATTTGGATAAATAGGAATCATGTTTCTGCAGAGAAAAAATTGTTCATTCAGCCGAGTATTAGCAGTCATTTTGTGTCTTATTTAGTAAAGTTTATCTCAATTACCGATCCCTAGCGATACTTGCAGAATCGGTAGAAATCGGGATCGGTATAACCCAGATAAATCGGTAATAAACCAGATTAAAAATGTTTTCACTTCTCGTTGACCGAATTTAACCGCACGAAAGCTTCAATCAGCATTTTGAAGGTTTTTTTGCCGGCTTTCTAATGGACTAAACCTCAAGCAGCTGTATCTTATTGTTTAGAAGTTAGAAGGCAAAATGTTAAAATGATTTTAGCATAAGCAATATTATTTTAAACCGATATTTTTAAAATAATTATGTGCATTTTGGGCTATGCTTTATTTATGAAATGAATGATTTCAAAAGTATTTTTTTTTTATAAAGACATACTTAAGTATTAGTTTGCGGTTAATTGGGAACTGATATTGGCTATCAAGATTTGGTATCGGTAATCTGGATCAGCTTCGTTTAACCCTTTGACTTGCAGCATTATTTCGCTAGTGGTAGTCATGCAGCATAGTGATGAATTTAGTACAGCAACAGAATTCAAACTTGAAATCAGTTGGAATGCTTGAGTGACGTTGATACTTGATTCCTGTAGATAATTGTTTGCATTGGTGCAGGGATACGGCATGGTAATGTGGCTTGAATATAAGGCGAATTATGGTTATGGGCTCACAAATTCAATATAAACGGACACGATTGTCAGGAGGATAACTTTCACCCAAGATTCTGACAGTGCTTGTGTTACCAATATAGTTGGTACCCTAGCACAGCCAGTGCTAATTCAGAATTATACTTTTCTTGATACACGTTTTTTTTTTCCAACTGTGGATTCCATAACAAATTTTTAAGGTCTATACTTGGTTATATTTTAGTTTTTCCTAAATAATTAAAAAAACTATTTCAGCTACTGACTTTTCAGTAGCACCAATGGATAGCTCTCGAAAAAACGGTTCGAATGGTGTATTCACACTTCAAAATCGGTCAAAATTTGAGCGAGTTATGGATTTGGAAGCGCATATAAGACAAAAATAAGACGAATATAAGATAAAATAAGCGCGCTTGCAAGTCAAGAGGTTAATGATCGGCTCAGGTAAAAAAAAAGCTGATCGGCCCAGCCTTACTGTTTAGATAAGTGATCTTTAAGTGATACAACGTAAAGAACATCACAACGCAATGTTTTATTGCCTCAGTGAAAATTATCATGTATTACAAATGGCATAATTATTTAATGAAACTGTACAAACTGATTTAATTAACAAAATCATTCAAGAAAAAATCATTACAAATTAAATGGAATGATGTGAAAAGTCACACGACAGAAAGTATACATGTGGGCCTGCAGTACAAAAAAAAAGTTCAACCTTACTATCACAGAAAACAATTCTTTCAAAAAAAAAAAGTCTCTATGCGTTCATTTCATTGTTTTGAAATATGAATTTATTTTAAACCAGCTTTTTAAAGCGATATAGTTCGGTTTAAGTATTCAAGACCTGATACGGTGTGATATCGCAAGGAGGGAAAAATGGATGTATTTGCTGGTGGTAAACAAATTGTCTGTACGGGAACAATCTGTTTACCATTTCTAATAATTTTTTTTCTAGTCATCAAACTCTTTCACGTGTCTGGTTGAACACAGCCGGTTGTAACGAACTAAACGACTGGCAAATTTTGCAACTGAATCCATAACGTGCACAGCTTGGTTAACGTCACACTACATGTTCAGATTTCACAACGCTTTTTAAGGCAATGAGAGAATCACCGTTGAACAGCTTTTTACATTTCAGATTAAAAAAAAAAGCTGGTTGATCAATCTTTTCAGGGTTAGCTGAGGCAAATTCCCTCTTGTACTGCTGCCAAATGTGTGTCGCCGATGCTTGAAAGGTGTACTTTTTCCGGAAGTAGAGAGTCCTACAGCATCCACGTCACAACTCTTAACCTTTCTATAAACAATTATGGAGATTCGACTGTTAAGTATATATATATATATACACATACATATAGAAATATTTCCATATTTCCATATTTTTTATGGAAATTGCTTACACAAAAACTTAATAATTGCATACACTATATACTCACAATTTCATACACGCAACAGCCAACTTCGTTAAAATTAAAATAAAGTATGGCAAATTACTTTGGTACATCCAGAAGGCAATTTTTACTCATTTGAAAAATAAATATAATAGTTATTAAGCAACCCTTCAGCTTTATTTAAAAAGTAAAGCTTACATCAGCTATTACTGTCGACCTGACTCCACGTGTTAAAGTTTTTCAAATCCATAATAGAGTCAATGAAATAGTCTTACCCTTCCAAACCCGTAGCAGACACAGGGCAATGTACGTTTCGGACAGTGGAAGGCTGCCGCGGACAGATTTTCCGAAATTTCATTTAGTCATTTTTGACCAATTTTGACATTCCAAAACACCATTTAAATCGTATCGACAAGAACGTCTCATTGGATGGAGTCAAATCAACAAGTTCAAGCTGTCGGAAGTCATTTAGTGAAAACCAATTATAAACACGAGGATAATCACTGTATAAAACAAGAGTGAATAGTTCCGAGTTTGAAAACAAGAGTGGTTGCAGAATATTTATTTCAACACAATTAGTGTCGCGGACAATGGTTGAAAATTTGGTACTGGGCCTTCCGATACTACAATTCATACCTTGATTCCAACTTAAAGCATAACATTTATGTTAGGTATAGCAGTCAAGCAATAATTTTATACGATAATTTTAAACAATAACTTTAAACGAATTGAACACCAATGGCATATATCGTAATGACCTATTTAAATGACACATTAAATGAAAATGACATACTTAATGGCCCATTAAATGATACTTGACTGTACCACAAACAGATTTTTTTATGACTGGTGTCATCATTTCAATAACAAACTATACCTTACGAGTGGTAAAACTTATCAAGAATACTCCAGCAGTTAGGTCGTCGTCGTAAATCAATAATCATCAATACAAATAAGTGTCGCAACGAGCAACACGACCACTAGTTGTTGATTTTAAAGAAATCGGACACATGGATAAGCTTTTTCATATTTCCAGAATTTTACCTGGACACAAAAATGTAAGACATTGATTTCCCCTTTACAGAGTTTTTAATAGCATGCAAACTTAAAATTCCAGAAATTTTCCAGGAATTGTCAATAAATATTAAATGAGCAACTAAGAGACAACGAAACAAGTTCGTTAAATTTGAAATCTTATCAACACTAACTGCGAAGGTCAACAGGAAACTAATTTCTGTGAACAATGTGTAACATTTTTTTTTACATTACTGTTTCAACATGAACTTGCATACTCACGTCATACCCAAAAAACAGAAATAACATTTTATGTTATGGATATTTCTAGAGGTATTCCAGGAACTAAATAACTTTTTCCAGGTTTTTCAAACACTTATCCCAGTATCAGAAAGTCCCTGCTACTTCTGTAACGCGGTTTGCAAAAGCAAGAGTTTTCTGAGAAACTCAAATCATACAAGTTTTCGGCACAGCAGGTGCAGTTTGTTTAAACTTTCTTTCAAAAACAAACCAAATCACACGGCATAGCACAAATTATTATTTTTTTTTCATATGTGCTTTGGTGTAGGGAAGCCAGTGATGAGTCCAATGAGCCAGCAAGCTCGTGTGCGAGAGAAAGCCTGCACGTAAACTCCGTTGTCTAAATCCACTTGTACATTCAGACAAGGAGGGAGAAGAGAAAGGAGGCGGTAGAGCTGAAACGTTTTCCGTTTCTGTGTTAAAAGTTACGTTACAGTATGTAGTAACGGACTGTGAGCTATGAACAATATGTGGAACAAACAATATAATTTATGAGGCCTATTATTAATAATATTTTTTTTCTTCTCTTATCGATCTGAGCACCAGTTCCTTCTGCAGGGAGCTTAAAATTTCTGTGACGTACGTCATGCATGGCACGCTTCAGCAACGGGGGCACTTTTCCAGGCCTGGAAATTCATTTTAAATTTCCAGTCCATTTCCAGGTTTTTAAGGACCCGTCTTTATTTCTAAGACATCTTTAATTCATCATACTAAGAAATATCACCTAGATCGTCATTTTAAACTTTCATGCAACTTGAAATAATTGTGAAAAATCATTACCATGTGTCCGACAACACGGCAAAATAACTGGTTGGAACACCAAAACTACTGAAATGTTCACATAACCGCACAAAGTTAAATTAATTAAGACTGACCCATTAAATGAAAAAAGAGAACATTAATGAATGAAAGCACTTGATAGTTTGAAACGCTAATTTCAACAATGTAACTAGAATGTATCAAAATTTTCAAATTAGTTTTGCTACTTTGTAGCAGTACTAAAAGTACGACTCGTTTATTAAATTTTTTTTTTATACAAACTACACTTACGATTACATCTATAGAGAAACCGTAAAGTGTACACACACGCTACATGAAACTACACACTTTACCATATTTTTAGACCCACAACAGTGTCGAACTGTGTACTACGGGAGAGCCTCAATGGTTTATAACAAACCCGTGTTTGGGGAGTTGACTTGTCTTCCGTCGCCACTGGCATGCATTTATCAACCAATGGCAAAGTCTTACCAATCTGCGCATTCATACAAAATCTTTAGGCCTTTTATTTTATCACTACTGTTACTACAAGCGCTAAACCAGGCAAGTACACTAACATCTACGACTATTAAAATTTCATATAAACTATGTGAGAAAATAAATATTTAACACGCTTCACCAGCACGATGCTACCAGTAGGTTCTCACGAAGCACCTAACAACAGATGCCAGATGCTCCAGCAACACTTTGCGCTGCTGTTTAAACTCATATACTCCCCGTGTTGCACCTGTAGTACCTGTCGACTTCACTGCTACGATTGTAAGAGTGCTTCTATGACAACTAGGATACAGGACGTAGTGCAAGAACGTAGAGAATAGCTGGGAGAAAGACACTACACGAAGAGAAGATGGCAGCCCACACAGTGATATGTCATGCAGCTACAGTTAGTGTGTACTACTGGTGGAGGTAAAAGTCACAATGCAGTAGCATCCAGTGATTTCAGAATGATTTGAAACAATTTTCTGTGAATTCTGTTTTTTTTTTTTTTGGCAAAAAACATGGTTAGTGTTCAATTAATTACGAGAAACCGAGTCAATGAAATGCACCATGGCAAAACGAAGGACAAAGACAGCACAACAGCAAAATTCTAACAACTGTATATTTGGTAAGCTTTTATCACGGAATTAAATTTCACTTTAGTAGTGTTGACTGGATTCAAACCACCGAACCCCGTATCACTACTCAGATGCGTCTGATGTCTGGGCTATCTGTACAAGGCTTTACAGAACCTAAGGTTAATCCTTCGAGAGCCACAATTTGTCTACAAGTAAACCACACCACGCAACAATTTCCAGGTAAAGCGTGCAAGCGCCTTACATCGCCTGCTTAATAAAATCATTAAAAATCATGTAATGGATCTTTTTACGTGTAATTCGTTGTGTTGAAATAAACACGAATGCAATTATATCGTGGTAGTGAAGTTAGTAGCACTAGACCGGGATAAATTACAAAAAAATTCATTTACAGGTACTACAAAAAATTCATTAATAGGTACAACAAAAACACCGCAAGAATTGACAATGTCATACGACGTTCATGACCTCCCAAGAAATATTGTGAGAATGTGACGACATTCATGGCACATGAAGGGTTAACCTACGATTTTTCACTGTTACCTCTTGTGGTATTGCATCCTTCAATTGCAAAAATAGACTAACAAGATGGTGGCGGGATATGATCGAAGTGCCACTAATCCATTGCAAGGTTCTGATCCGGAGCGTGGTGGTAATGTTTGGTTATTGTTTGAATTCACAACCGTCAGTTACAAATAATAAAAAGAGCAATCAAGGTGATACTCATTGGTTGGATCAGGAAGCATGTTGGCAACATGACTACGTGCCCTGGTGTAAGTTAGGGATGCACCGATGTGCCAAAATGCCGATTCCGATGTTGAAAAAACATCGGCCGATATCTGATTCCGATTGCTCGTGGTCCGATGTTTAAGACAGTAAAGTGAAACTTAAGTTGCATTTTTCATTGAGTAAAAAACAATTAAGTGGGTATCACAAATAAAATTAAACTTTCTGTAGATCTAAAATTTAGCTCCAAGAAATTGGTTATCAGCACATCTGTCATAAAATGATTTACAAATTTGTGGATTTCCGATGTTTTAAACATCTGCTGCCTAAATCCGATGCCGATGCTCCGACTTAGCCTAAAAGGCCGATTTCCGATGTCGATGCCAACATTGGTGCATCTCTAGTGTAAGTCGCATTATCCCAACGGCGTGCAACAATGCTGTTTTGATGGAAAGTTGGATATGCTGGTTGTATCCAATGGTGATAATTATATATTCTAAATCGGAGAGCTGCCTTAGAGTATGCAGCACACCACAGAGACCAAGGCCGTCTGCCAAACTTAACAAATACTACAATTATCCCCACCGAACGCATCAAAGCACGTCACCGAGTAATAGTCAACCAAAAACAGGGGCCACCCAGCTGCACGTTGACATGCTGTCTGGGTTCAACAAAAGACATCGTCGTGATCATTATAGTCGCCAATAGCTGATAAAGAAGCACAGCAGCAGTTTAGTTAAAAAAATTCCTATATCTTCATTTTTGCGTACAGGGTGACACATCTAACGATAATAATTTTCAACATAAAATGATTCCAGCAAAATACAGGTCTTTTGACTTTTGTCACGATTATTGCTCACACACACAGTGTTTTTAAACCACAGATCGCACTTACCACTGGAAAAACTTAACTGTTAGCGGTATCTTCAAAACTACTTTTAAAATCAATATGGACAAATCCATAATAAAACTTTCATTTTTTAAAATTTTTACGATTAAAACTTTAGAATTATGGGACAACGACAGAACAAAAAATAGGTTACATGCTTACAACAATCAGTTCAGATTCCAACTATCAAGTCAGCTATACACCAACCCTGGATACGCCAAAGTCTTGACGGCGCCCTCAGTACTACAATATGCCCATTGGGCAATCCAGGATCCCTCTTATTCTTTCTACGGAGTATTTGGTAAATACTCTTCGTGTGTCCGACATCACTGCATGTACTACATTACAACAACTTGATTCAATAAATAAGTACGATAGCAATACATGCAGCCTAACTATGTACACTTGATGACGGCCAAACACGAACGAGGCAGGAATGCGACTAGAAATTGGAAGTGTGCATTGATGGATGCAGACATAATGATGGGGCGCTTTACGCTGATACTTCTAAAGCACCTTCCTCTTCTAGTTTGGACAGGAATTTAGAGACGCGATACTTGTCTTGCGTCTGACGAGCCATGTCGATCAATGCCAGCAACTTCTTGATGCCAATCCATACACTGAAATAAAAATGTTGAGGCTTAGTCAGCATTTTCAGCTTCGTCAGCACTTATAACCCATTTAATAACTCTTTGACACAACTCACGACTTTCCTAAAATGCTTACGGAATAGGCATGACGATTAACTGAGTGGCAGACCTTACACATGTGAAAATACGGTAGTGTGTAATTATTAAGGTAAAGGTGTATAGTTTAAATTAACTGTCAGTAATTCGAAAATAAAATACCGTAAGACTGATTAGTTAGGCCATTTTATTTTCAAATTTCTGCCAGTTAATTTAAACTATACATCTTTACCTTACACACTACCATATTTTCACACGTGTAAAGTCTGCCACTCAGATAATCGTCAAGCCTATTCCGTAAGCATTTTAGGAAAAATTGCCCAGATAATCCGCACTCCAAGATAGTCCGTAGTCTCAAACTATAATTAAATTTATACTATTGCGTAGCAATACTTAAGAATTTGAATTAAATAACAACTAGAAGTCCTAAAAACTTTTTAGACCTTTAATAATAATCTCCAAAAAAATTGAGTTCAGACTGTCGCACGCAAAAATAAACATCGATCAACCTAACACAATATTATGTCTGATAAGCACTCAAAAGTTTTAATCAAAACCATCAAGATTTATCCTGTTTCATTTTAATTAGTACCTACAACTAGCAATGGGAACGAGTTGGGGGGGGGGGCCGCCCCCGGCGGGGGAGAAATATTGGGTTAAAATCAGGTCAGCGAGTTACGGTAAGCCACATTTCGTTTTGGCCAAACAGAAGGGGATTTTTTTCCCCAACATTTTGAATTTTAATATCTTGTATCCGCACCTCAGAATGTCGGCACTAATAATTTATTCATAAAAATTTACTTATAATCCACGGGTAATACACGTGAAATTATGGTAATAATAAATGGTAATGTTTATTGTAAAATGGAGCCGGCATTAGCAATGGCCCGTTAGTAATATACTGACCGAGAATGAACGAAAGAAGTCGGCATAAACTGGTCTTAAACCTTAGATATTCTGTTAGATTTTTAATACACTTTCTCCCGTTTCTTGTATAAAGTGTAAATGTGCAACCAGTCAGGGTCATTTCATTAGAAAAATGAAGTGAAAATGGAGTATTTTCAAAATGCTTCCTCAATTGGCCAGGCATAAGTAGGGTAATCCACCAATGCTGTACATTTTTCAAAAATAAATGCTAAACACTCACCGCTTTCCTTCTACTTTCTTAGCAATGCTGTGAAGTTCTTGCTTGTTAAAGCAGTCCGACTGTTCGAGAACTGCCATGAGATGATCACCAGTTGATAAATTTGATACGTGCAATACAGTCGTGAATGCCCAAAGCATCTCCATCTCTTCCAGCACCTGTTTTCGACTTGTTGTGCACAGCACTAACAGTTTACGATGCTAAAATATCACAAAAAACACGCTATTAATTACTGCCATAAGAAGCACCATGAAAAAAACGCCTTGAAGATTAGTGTAATCATCTATTAATCACCAATGGAACAGTGTAGTAAAATTGGCAAAAATCGGGTAAGGGCGTTAAATTAAACGCAACCCATTTCCTAACCTTACTTCGGTTCATATCCCGGAGGGCTAGACCTTAGTCCATCATGGAAAAGTCGGCAATTAGGAGATCACTCGGGGACTTGGATCATATGCAGTTTTGGTTAGAGTCGGCCCATTCAATATTATGCTGGAGCGCGAGAAACTATACAAAATTTAGCGAAATGCATCAGTGCATATCTCCCAGTTTTTAAAGCGTTAAAGGGCAATTACATCCATTTTGACATGCATGTTTGACTTTTGGATCACTTACACAATAACTAAACACAAGAATTGCGGTAAGAATACGTTACGTACGTCCGATATAACAATTTAATTACTGCATCACCAAAACACGACACGGAGGTCGCCATTGTTTTGCTGGAACGCTCAGAAATTAATGTCGACAGATGTCGCTTTTCGATTTCGACTCGCAGCCGATTGAGATAGCTGTATTGACTGTGAGAAGCTCAAGAGTCTAGTGTAGTGTAGTGTAGTGTCTAATGTAGTGTAGTGGCCAGCTAAGGCCGTCAGATGCTTGAGCTCCTCACAGTCAATACAGTTATCTCACTCGGCTGCGAGTCGAAATCAAAGAGATCCGTCTGTCGGCATTAATTTCTGAGCGTTCCAGCAAAACAACGGCGACCTCCGTGTCGTGTTTTGGTGATGCAGTAAATAAACAGTTATATCGGACGTAGGTAACGTATTCTCACCGCAACTCTTATGTTTAGTTATTGTGTAAGTGATCCAAAAGTCAAACATGCATGTCAAAATGGATGTAATTGCCCTTTAACTTAATTTTATAAAAATTACATCTAACATGTAGGCCTAAAGACGAAGTTTTACTGCAATATATCAACAAAAATGACAAGACTCAAAAAATTGAAGTTTTCAGATCAAATAAGAGTTTTGCAACGACTCGATCTGAAAACTTGCTTTTTGCTCTTCCCTATAGATAATTTACGATGTACTGCATAAAATTGTCTGCACGATGTGCTTCAATCATCATTTTGCATTTCGTAGTGAAAATAGAACAAGCACAGAGACATACAAGTTAAGATAAAGTTGTCTGTTCTAATTGTGCTTATTGTCTCAATCTATTAATTTACCTTCGGTGGTTCCTTCTTCAAAAGCACCAAGAGAGCTTGCAAAACCAAATTGGAATAACGTGGGCCTATGGGACCGTAGTCTGCAAACAAATTCAACAGTTAGCAACGTCAACGGAATATTAAGATCACCAAACTATTTGCACTCAAGAAACTACTCTTGTAACGAAGCACCGATCAACAAAATAAGCACCCGAAAATTATATCAACTAGCGAGTGAGGGGTCCTTTCAACTCGACGATTTTGCGTAAGACTGTACCGATAGTCCGATGCTACTTCTACCGATCCGACATCGTACGGTATCAGTTTTACCGATACCATAGCCGATACTAAATTTCTTCAAAGTGAGACTTCATGTTATGCTCTATTTCTGAAATCGTGGCAGTCAGCAGGCAGGGAACAAGAAGTTCTCATGCTAATACTGATGTTGTGCAGCTTCCATTTCCGGAATTGTGGCAGTCGATAGGCATGGAACACAAAGTTCTCTATCACCAATGTAAAGTATGGTATCTGTAAAAGAATCTATAGAATCTGTATTATCTGTAAAAGAAATACTGATTCGAGTCGATACCGATACACTTAGTGCAAATTTACCGACACGGTATCTGTATTGGCACGGCCTTAACTTTGCTCAGCCCATTTGTCTTTCTGGTGCCATAATTACGGGAAAGTAAATCATTAATTTCTAAGGTGATCAGAATAAAACCTAACTAGCTACAAATAATTTTCTCAATTTTTAATGAAAGGCTGTGTTCACAGTTTACCTAACATATTCGCTTGATATGTTGACACGGCGTGACAGGCATCCCTAGAAACGCTATCGTCCTCATCTTTATCGTGGCAGTTTAAAGAGCCTACGTATTTCTTAGCAAAACTGTCCATCTGCATTCCGTGATAACCTTAGCAGTTGATAAGTGCATTAAGTCAACTGTTTCCTTTCCAAATTTTGAAATTTGAAGTTTTGTAATTAACCATTTAACATCACAAGGCTTGAGGTTATAACGATCTTTTAAGCATACAGCGGAACAGAACGAATGTTCTTAAAACTTGGGTGGTACAGCATACCATACATACCCAAACCTAAGACATCACATTTTTGGGCTAGCATATTTCAAAGAAACAAAAGACAGTAAAGGATTTGGACACGAGCCACACTTTAAACGGTAGGGTAGAACTTTAAAAAAAACCGGCTTATATTCAAGACAATACGGTATGCACGTAGGTTTGTGATGAAACCATGTCTTGGAAGGGGACGAGATAGTAATTTTTGTACTGTAGTTTAAACTCCACCATTTGGGAAAGTATATAGAAGATGACATGATATATAGAAGTATATATTTCGCGGTAATATATAGAAGATGACCTCTTTTTGTAATAATAATAATAATAGTAATAATAATAATAATTTTATCCATTAATGGAAGGGAAATGTCAGGGTAACTTTTGCAGCCACTTACGTCATTTCCGCTAAAAAAGAAATATAGTACTACACTATTGTCATAATCACTGAGTCATAATTAAGAATATATTTACTGCTCATTTTCACAATGAAGACTTTATCTATGTCTTGCAAATTTTCAAATGAAGATGGCAGCCAGCCATTGAAAATTTGCAAGACGCTCATTTTCACAAAGAAGACTTCTTTGTGAAAATGAGCGGTAAATACATTCGTAGTTCTCCAAATTATGACGAAAGATTTGATGAAAACTTTCACAGTAACATGACAGTTTATTCAAAGATGACCTCTACTTACCCAATAGCCTTTCAATGTTGTCAACCAAGATACAGCTCAGTTGTGAACGGTAAGCATCGTCAAATATCTACGGATTAAAAGATGACAAAAATTTAAGTGAACCAAGACACTAATTTAACAAACGATAAGTTACAATAGTGATTAAAGACGGAAAGCCAAAGCATCAACAAAAGTTAAATAAATACAGATGTAAACCTATTTACATTGCCTTTTGGACTTGCATGTCAGACTGCCAGAGCGGAGAATTGAAACTACAACCTTTGAAACCAAAGGCCGAGGTCCTACCGGAGAGCCATACTGACACGGCCAAAAGGAAACGTCCATACGAAGCATATAATTATATGCACGTATTAAATGCTGCCTATCGATGTTTCCTTTTGGCCGTGTCAGTATGGCTCAGTGGTAGAACCTCGGTCTTTGGTTTCAAAGGTCGTGGGTTCGATTCCCCGCTCAGGCAGTCTGACATACAAGTCCAAAACGCAACGTAAGTAAGTTTGCATTTGTATTTATTTACAATAGTGAGATAGAATTATGACAACTACCACACTGTAACACCTATTTAACACGTGTAGACCAAAAATATAACGCTTGCAAAATTAGTACAGTAAAACTTCAATTACCTGCTTTATCACCCTGCCTGAACTACAAAATCTCCAAACCCGGAAGAGGAAAGGTGTGTGTGCTTCCTTTCCTTACCAAGTTAAGAGTCTTGACCCTTCACGTGGTAAGGAGAGCAAGCCCATACCCCGTAAATTCGAAGACAGTTCCATAAAGAAAGTGAAGAGCAAAGACGGTGGTGGGTAAAGTGAAGTTACTTGGCAGCATTGGCACGACACTGACGTCTCTCACCTTAGTGACCTTACGTGTTCCAAGTGAAGTCAGTGTCTGCGTCTGTGTAGCAAACTGGGTCAGTGAAGGTTCATTTGTGCCGCCAACCAAATTCAAGCCAATAAAAACTCAAATTCACAAATGCATTATGTTTAATTAAAGACATCTAAAATCTTTTCTTATAATTGGCTTGGGTACAACATTGTGAGGAAAATATCTCGTGCGGATAAATGTAGTTTCACTGTATATTTGAACACTGACAGGCTCTGTTATGGTATGTAAATCATACATTACTGCATGTAATTTATTGAAAAGACTATTTTTACTGGGCAGCCATAACTGGATAAAAAAAAAGAAAAACAGATGTGAAACAAGATCACCAGAAATGGTTTTCAGTAAACTAAACAAATATCAACCTACCTTACGAATTTGCATGCATTTAGCAGATTCCGTGAATCCCACCATATCTTCGGGGGAACATACTTTGAGGAAAGGAAAGTCGGAATTCTTGGCCAACTGTGCTGCCAGTGCCGTCTTTCCACCGTTAGGAGGCCCTATAAGAAAACAAAGAAACACTAGAAATACAGAAAAAAGGAACAACAAGGCTATGCAAGGTTAAGGTTTGGTGTACAAGCGCACGAGGGTGCCTTAAGTTAATGCGGATCAAAACTTGTTACAAGCATCTTGATCTCACCGTTAAAATCCACATTTCCCCTAATTTTGACCAAGTTTAACATAACAATACATCACTTTAACCAACTCGAAACAAGAGTTTCAATGATGCAAATCTTAAGCCTCTAACTCAAACCACCAGTAAGTTATTCAGTAAAAATGAAAATCTATTAACCCATAACCGCCTAGATACGAACGTACGCCTTCAACCTATAACAGCGAAAAACTAAGTCCCAGCGCGAGCTTTGTGAGGGGTCTCCGGGACCGCGGGCAAAGCGGGCAGTCACAGCCCAGTGGTCAGCGTCGTCGGCTCCAAACCAAGAGAACGCCGGTTCGAATCCGAGGACCGGCCCGAGTCCCATATGGACTCTAAAAAAAGGCGTCTAAAGTTCTTTCAGGCGGTTATGGGTTATATATGAAATTTCATAAATAGCACGTTAGCAAAAAGCCTATTTTTAACACAAAGAACTGTCTACGTGCTTTACATTAGGGATCAACCTAATCCGAATCGGATCTGAAGCAAGATCGTAAGGATTCGATTCGGCAAACATTTAATGTTTAGACGAATTTTCAATACCTTCGCGAATTTTTGACCGATTTGGACATTCCAATATACCACTTGAAGCATTTTTTCATCAGCTTTCCCATGGAGCTATTTTAAAATGGCTAACATAAACTGTTCAGTAGTTATAGGGGAGAAACCAAATGAACACACTGAAAAATGTTTTACTAAGTCTTTAAAGTTTACTCATTTTTCAGGTAGAGAGAAAATTTAGTATGACGACAAAGGTTTTATTTTGGATTCAGTTAGGATCGCGATCCGATTCGGCAAATCTTGTAAGTCATCCGGATTTGATAAAAGTAGACTCTGCCAATCCATATGCAACATATCGAAGCAATGTGGCCAGTTAAATAAAATATATATTTTTTTTAATAAGCATAAAATGCCCGTTTGGCAGGTTCTTAAAATCTCTTAACTTCACCCATTAACAAAACAATTTTATTAACAACGAATTTCCCTTGTCCTGTAACAAGAAGTCTAGCAGACACTAGAAACAAATACTAGACCAAATGGAGTACGTCTATTAATGCACAAACACACACAATGTCACACATACATATATTGGGGCAGAGCAGAGGGGTGGGCCTACCTTCAAGGAGGACACTAACTAGACCAGATGCTTCACCGCACCTGGCCTGCTGAATCAGTAACATGCCGTCTTCTAAAATGCTCGCAACTGGCGAACCCCAATTGATGATGCCATGTGCCAAATAATGTTCCAGCAACTCCGCACTTGTACCAAAGGCCTGAAATATTATCAATAATCTTTTTGACGAACTCATCAAGTAAAACTTTTAACTTTCATTTAGAACACGTTAAGTGGGCTGAATACAAAGGCAAACCTAAATTATAAGCCCTTTGGTCTTGCAGTCGCACCTGTTCAGTCGCACCTACATAATTAATTCATAAAAAGCTGTTCATTAGGTTTACTGCTCATACTGTGAAATTTAAAGTCAGAATGATCTAAAAAACTTCCCAGCAAGTTTACGCTCATTTTCACACTCTAAATAGTTCATTATCTATGTAATTTTCAACTGCTTCCTTCAAGTCTTCTTCAGGCTCACACTAGGTTGAATCTTCTCTGGTTACATGACGATCTCCCACTGTTTGGTTGGTTTTGATTTGAAATCGCCGCTTTTGCTGGAAGTTTTTCCGATGATTTTGTTCTATACATTTCGTAACTCAACAGTGAAAAAACTCACCATTTTACTTTGGATGTTCGTATAAAAAAATACTTCTTCAATGACGCTCAAATCCAAAAGTTTGCAAAATACTTCTCGTATTGTGAAATACTAAGAAGTATTTTGTAAACTTTTGGATATACTAAGAAGTATTTTGTAAACTTTTGGATTTGAGCGTCAAACAACATCTAATGAGAAAATTCGAAATCCTCAACTTTTAAAGGAATGGATTGAACACGTAAGTATAAGCTATATCTATGTACGCTAACATATTCAAAACCAAGTCCTAGAAGTAAACTAATAAAATTTATTATTTATTTTCGAATTGCGTGTACCACACAAACACAACGTACAAAGTTAATAGTTTTAAAAAATTACGGCACACAAGAGCTATATGAAACGAACGAAAAAAGCAGCAAAGAGGGACGGACAATCAGTCGTATGTGAAAAGTGTCTTGGGGCAAGACATCCTCCACGTCTTGAATGATGACAATGCCTAGAGTATGGTTATGTGCACGCCATCGTAAGTCTGTTGGTGACTGCATTTCACATCATCCACCAAGTGACAACAGTACTCTGACAAGTATTCCACCTGGATAGCGCCCCCCCCCCACACTCCAACATGTCTTCACCAGAAAATTATCAGTGGCACGGATAGATTGGGGGGGGGGGGGTCATGAGAACCCTCGCGGCCTAGCATGATTATCGTGCAATCAAGGCAGGTATGACGATTTAGACTTCGATGAGGTAGGCCCGAGTCCCTTTTTTAAAGGGCTCCACACATAAGAGATGGCAAGTGCCTAAATGGTAGCTTTGTGAACATGACACAAGTTGCCAGCTGCCCGAGTCTTCAGAAGCTGTAATAAGCATTCAAAAGATACGACACTGAGGGTGTGATCTAAACAGCTAACGTGAAACAACACGTTATCTGCTAGGCAGAACTCACTGCGGAACCTTTCTCACGTAACCATTGTTGGTTAGGTAGGCTGCTACATCAACTCCAAGATAGCAAACGCTAGTCATCCACAACACTGTAAGGTTATTCAAAAAAAGGGGAACTCTATCTACACCACCTCTCAACAAACTGCATTCTAACGTAATTGTTGACACTGAATATTGAACCAATACCATGTGTTGCACACACAAGTCTATCAAGCAGAAACTGTAGTGACTGTCTGCAGGGTGCCAGGACGACGATGCCATCAGAAATGGCGGCAATATATACGACGACACCCTTCATCAGTGGCCATTGTAGAAAAATTGGAGACCATTCTATCGAGGAGCAGACAGAAGTAAAAAGGAGACAGAACTTCCTGTCACATGGATGGCATGGCTTTTATAGCAACTGGTGATCATATCTACATGTAGAGGGTTTTCCCCGCTGTCAAAGAGCTTGGAACAGTTACGTGCTCCAGCTATGTTATCAAATGCTTTTGCCAGAATTAGCAAGACTCTGTGAGTGTCTTATGTATGAAATTGTGCGAAGATTGAAGAAGATTGTGGTTTTTAAAATGCTTTTGCCACGTCCATGAAGCAGGCGTACACCTGACAGCAAGCCATGCTATATCCTTGGACTGTCTCATTCAATGTATTCGCAGCCAGTGAATTGGGAGTACAGCCTAAACTTAAAATGGGCATCACAATTAAACGTCGAGAACCAAATGCAACTTTATTGATTCACATAAATCGGACTGAAATATCCCACCGTTACGTTCCATTCAAATAATTCTGAAAACCGTTCACCACATTAGCGCTGAAGCATTTACGACAGTAGGTGCCAAAAATGGTGGAGTGAGACAGCATCACCCATTTAATTTTACGTCAGGTGCTCCTAACTTAAAGCTTCTGCAGTAGCACATAAACCTTGATACTTGGATGATATACATACAATATAAGAAACACAAATGAAATTATTTCTCCCGAGTTGTGATTTTAGGGAGGGGGGGGGGGAGAGGGGGAGAGGACACTTTTAACCCTGAACTTAACGTGTACTACTTATACAAATACTGTGCTTCACAACTTACCGGCTTGACATCATTTTCGAGGGCATTTAGGAAATCTGAACGTGATACCCTCAACTTCTCCGTTGCATCGGGGTCTACTTCTACTGTACTTGAAGCCTTCATACATAAAAAAAAAATCATCATATACAAAACTAATAAAATTTAATCAATGCTCTAGTAAATAAAATGTTGAAAGGTATTCATTACCTTAATTAATCTGTTCATGGCAGTTGACTGCGCGGCACGAACCAATCCTTCTAACTCTGCACCGCTAAAGTTTTTTGTCAAGGTGGCAAGTTCTTTCGTGTCGACATCGTCACCAAGCTTTTTGTGATCCCTCATTCGTGCAGTGTGAATGTTGAGGATCTGGCATCGACCATGCTCATCCGGAAGTCCTGTAAACAAATTATTGTTTACATTTTTGTAGAACTTTCAGTAACTAAGGCTGCAACTTAGTGCCGGTCACCACTAAAATAATGACTGATCGATTATTTACAAGCTACAACAATGACAAGGCATTTAGTCCGCTGATGTGTCGCTTTTTGTTTAATTGTTGGCATTATTTACAACAGCGTATTTTATAACCGCGTTCATCTTTCCCACACGAGTATTGTTGGGAAGCCAACATGGCAGATATGATTGTAACAAATAAATACACCAATACTGGTACAGTATTTTGATTCTGAAATTGTGCGTAACTATCTGTTTTCAACAATCAATTATAAAGAATGACGAACTTTCAGAGTAGAAGCCGTTATGGACAATGAAATACACCAAGAGACAAATTTACGCTCAAATTCAAAATAAACAAATCCTACCAAATATGCGAATTTTCGACAGGCTGCTTGACTTATGATAAAAATATAGTCCGCCTGTCTTCATCAAGCAACCAAGAAGCTTATTTACAAGATTTACGTTATTTACAATGGCCGATGTGCGTGTGTGTAAATAATGTAAATCTTGTAAATAAGCGTCTTGTGGTGACCTGATGAAGACAGGCGGACTGGATTTTTACCATCTTTAGTCAAGCAGCCTGTCGTAAAGTCGTAAATTTGGTAAGATGTTTATTTTGAATTTGAGCGTGAATTTGTCTCTTGGAATTTTGCGACATTCAAAGTAGGATGGTTCGTTTTTTTCAATAAATACACGCAGAATAGTAACGCACATTGAAAAAGATTAGCGTATACTGTATAGGGTTACCAAAATGTGCGTTACATGAGAGCTCAGCCTGGTTGCTGGAGGTTTGCGGATCTGGTCGAACCCCTGGAAAAGGGACCTTGGCAACGTCCCCGCCAGGACTGCCAGCCAGGGTAGCGTGAGAGGCTACCATGCTCCTTCAGCGGCTATGGGATGTATTCTGGCTAATTCTGGATAATCTTTCGGCCCCGACGATGATCGGAGGTTTCCCGGATCGAATCCCCGGGTTTGCACCTCCCTTTACCAGATTTCTTCTTCTCTAAAAAAAATCTGGTAATGTTCAAAATTGAGCCGGTTCAGCCATACGAGCATTAATTGCTTCGGCTGACATAAGGCTCGTCAAAATTAATTAAAAAAAAAAATCGGTGTATTGTAAGTTGACAATCAAATCTATTACTAGGTCTCATATCACAAAACCACAACGGTCATGATGGCGGAGAGGACGCAGAACTCAATCTAGTTAGCTGAAAAGTTGATCTGGTCAGGCATTGGAAAGGGAACCCTTGGAAAAATTCCTGCCATTTAATACAGCCAGGGTAGTTCAGCCCTATTTTGGACATTACCTCAGTCCCGCGCAACGATCGGGGGTTTCTTGATTAGAATCCCCGGGTTTCCCCCTCCCATTATTACGTTTCTCTCCCTTTCTAAAAAAAAATTGTATCAAAAACCCTTTACTTTGCGTGCATTTACGAGAACTTTCAACTCCATTTCCTCAGTAAAAATTTCTAGTTTCTCGACAATTATGCATCACGTTAGAAATTATGCTGTAACTTTTGAACGATAATGCACCATACCAAGTTCTTTTTAATTCTAAAATGTCCAGGCTTCAATACCATGACCTCAAAAATGTAACTAACTGCTTAATAAATATGTTTCAGTCATTTGAAGTGTGAGATCAAAAAAATGCGTAAAAATTTGCATGTTTGTGATTATGGCGAAGCGTATACGTGAAGGAAGGGGTTAAGGTTAAAATTTATCCAGTTCACACAAATGACCATTAATTTTAAAAGTAAGCGATATGACATTTTTAAATTGGCATTGGCGGGAGGGGAGGATTTGAATGCGCAGATTGAGTGAGCAAAGCAAACGAAAATCAGCGTTTGCTAGCCAGTGTGTGCAACAGTTTGAAGAAATCCAATTCAGTCGTACATAGACATACACATGAGCTACCACACATAACCACTGTTGAAAAATGTACATTCAACATCAGCTAGTTTTTTTAATAATGGGCAATGGCACATCTAGCTTTTTTGCTTACCAATTTCCATCTGTACTTCAAGTCGTCCGGGTCTCATCAAAGCGTCGTCTATCATGTCTTTACGATTGGTCATTCCAATGACCAAGATGTTGTTTAACTGTTCAACACCGTCAATCTTCGCCAACAGTTGGTTCACCACCGTGTCGTGCACACCCGAATTTCCTGCCTGAAATACAGTCTCAAAGTTAGCAGGGTACATTACATCTTTTCGAGTTAGAGTGGGCATTTTCTTTCATACTGAATGTAGTGTACATTTATTGTCTTATTGTCGGTTCATTACTCAACTGAATTAGGCTACCACATATCTTGTATGTCCTAGTGTGTGACGTGTCCTGTGTGTTCCTTGTTAAGGAACGTTAAGGAACAAGTTCAAAAATATGGTAATATGGTATTGATGGATTTCTTTTTTAATGCAACAATGGGACTCCTTCCTGAAAAATTCTTTAATTTTGGTGAAAAAATAAACGAAATGATAATGTACCCCTCTCGATAACTTTAGCCTTTAGAACACAATTATTTACGCAGTCATTTTTATCTATAAGGTAGCATTAATAAATTACGTAGAGCCTGGAAAGGGGGGGGGGGGAGGGTTGAGCAAATGTGCTCCATCTGTTATGGTAGGGGAAACACTAACAGTAATTTTTTTGTGAAATTGTTTTTAATCTTTTTTCTAAACTAGTTCCCTAAATTCTTTTAGTTAGACTATTTTTTAAACTTCTGTTTACAACTTGATATTTTTATTCTTTTCAAGATCATTGGTCATTACGCCCCTAGGTACTAAAAACAGCTTATAAGAGGCCAACTATAATGTTGTTATCGTCCATGAACAAAATCTCTGTCCCAAATGGCTCAAGGATACTTACCACTGACCCTCTCGCTTTACAAATAGCGTCTATTTCATCAAATATGATTATATGCAGTCCACTGTTGGGTCCCATCTACAAAAAAAGAAAAAGAAACTTTAAAAAGTCTCAAATCAACCACACAATGAACCTTACAAAACACAACAGCTTCAGCATTAACAAACTGAAAGCTTACACTAACAGAATTTTGAAGAGTTCATGACCGTGCTCATTTTAAGCATTCAACTCACGGCCCAGGATGTAGTATAGCTTCACACTGCATCGACTAAAGTAATAACCCACCCGCCCAACAACAACAAAGTTCATTCACAATTCTCAGATGTGTATACATCTCCACCGTTCAAAACGTATGATGTGTGTGCGTACCTACAAAGAGAGAGTTGCGCCAAATGAAAGAAATTAAATTGCATTTCTAATGGGCATACTGTCATTACTCTAACGATTTTTTTTATCCTCAAATACGTACCCAAACAATTGCTCTGAAAACTGTTCCTTGGTGTCAAAGTTCAAGCGGACAAACTCTGAAAACTGTTACATGATGGCAAGTTCAATCAGACAACTCTGCAAATCAGTTTCATGATGGCTAAGTTCGATGAGACAAACTCTGAAAACTGTTTCATGATGGCAGAGTTCAATCAGACAAACTGAAAACTGTTTCAAGATGGCAAAGTTTGATCAGGCAAGCTAATCAGAAAATAATCTGGCAGCAAAAAGAAAAACCTAAACGACAATATATTTTGCGCCGTATTTAGATTGGGAACACAACATTACTATATATCTTAAAGTTGGTAGGACGCACAGAAAGTGGACTTGCAGGTTTTAAAAGGTTATCACACATTCACGTTTTTGAACCATGGAGGTGAGCGGATTAAGCGAACAAAGAGCAATTTCCAAGTTTACAAACCTTTTCAATGTAAAACAAACTAGTTTTAAGGCATATGAACTGCTGATATTCTAAGGAATGTAACGAATGAATTGTGAGTAATGACTTCAATTAGCATGCGTCGTAATTATCAGTGGGTCGAATGCTGAAGATGAGTAAAGTTGTTTACAAAACTAGAAGGAAGCATCGGGACGAACACAAATTGGAGCAAACCAAACATACATTGTTTAAAACACTAGAGGAAGTGGGGAACAAAATGGGTAAGATCCCTTTGTCAAAAAGATTATCAATACGTATCAAACTATAGCATTAAATATCAATATTAATCACTGCATCGAATGCACCAATATACATAACATGATCCACAGATACAATATGTTGTATATTGATTAAGGCTTGGCCAATACTAGCGATATCGGTGTCGGTCAACTGTTTTGGTCAAATATCGGTTTTTGCTGTATCATCGCCAAAAATGGTACGTTTTTGATGTTCCAGTACACCATTTTTACCATTTTTTCGAGAGCTTTCCAATGGTGCTAATTGCAGAGCGATAGCTTATGTCGTTCTCAAATTATTTAACAAAAAAAAAGGTCCAAATTTTTTATCAAAATTTGTTTCTGAATATGGAAGAAACATGAACTTTACTGGAAGTAATGCACTGAAGTATCGGCATCAGTATCGGTGATGTAGCATCGGACCGGTCAAAGTTGGTATCAGCCGAGCCTTAATATTATACATACTAATTACTAATCCACGGAGCTTATGAATGCATTATGCATAATCGTCCGCAAGACAAGTAACCATGTTGCAGCTCTCGTTTTATATTCCGCCACTAGTCACAAAGTCGTCTCAAAGAGAAGCTGTGGATCTACCTACCTGGCTCCAGGCCACATGAGTTGACTATCTACGAGACATTAACTACCCTAGTAAGAGTGAGAACCGGAATAGAGCCAGGAGGCAAGACCCGTAATTTCTACCCCGAATTAAAATCCTACCACACTTTTCAAAGTAGTTTAAACAATTATTTTTTTGTGAATTGGCAAGTGCCTGAACTAATTACCAAACAAGTGACATATTTAAAACAAAATTTACCACGCAAAAACCTGCACAGCGTCATTTTTTACATACTTTTTCCACAACTGACCGCATGGAGTCATGACTCAGAATTAGTGATGAAGCATGGGACTACTTATGTTTAGACCCCTCCTTTATGCTGCACCTGCTGATTAGAGGTCGACCGAATCCGAATCTGAAGCGGATCTAAAGCTGGATCTTTAGGATACGAATTCAATTCGGGTTCGTCAAAATATTTAAAGTCTAGGTAATTTTTAATAACTTCGCTAGTCTTTGGCCAATTTGGACATTTCAGTATACCATTCGAAGTGTTTTTTTCAGCAGCTTTCCAATAGAGCTAATTTCAAACGGACACCACAAACTGTTCAGAAGTTACAAGGGAAAAATCAACAAATAAGTTGGAATATTTATTTACTCAGTCTTTATGAAAGTTACTCAATCTTTCAGGCAGACAGAATATTCAGTCTACATAAAATGCGAAGAGTTGAAACACAGCTTTTTTGGGGATTCGATTAGGATCGGAAATTGATCCAGCAAATCTTGTCAATTATCTGGATCCGATCCAGATTTGTTAGAAGTAAATTTGATCAATCCCTACTGCTAATACATACTGATACAATGATTCTAGCCAAGAGGGTGCGGCCAACTTAGTACGGTCTCATCACTTACCCTTTTCTCTTCCTCCTCCGCTTCAGCAAACAAACGACGAACATTGGCTTCAGACTCGCCTACGTATTTGTCCAAAATCTGTGGACCATTCACAATCTTTGGCTCACGGGCGTTCAACATCTTTCCAATCTGCCGGGCCATTAGAGTTTTCCCCGTTCCCGGAGGACCAAATAACAGGATTCCTTTTACGTGTTTGCATCCTGTAAAAAGCATGTGCACATTTAAGTGGGGGGAAGCATCAATGTACACTTGGCTGCATCTTGGTTTGGTGAATTTTATGATAAATAAAAACTAAAATAAATATCTCATTTTTTTGTTTGGAAACAAGAAAGCCCAATCCCTTCCTAAGCTGAACAGGCCCTGGCCTTTCAATAACGTCTGGCCTGTACAGGTGCATTTGATTCCCACTACTCGTCCCGGTTACTATGGTACATTCTGCATCTATATGCAGGGCACACCGTGCTTGCAGTCGGGCAAATACACTATTGTTTCATATAATCTATTAAAAAATATTAACAAAACGATGATACGGAAATACAAGCAAGCTTTTTTTTTTACCAAATAAATGTGACATGAACCTAAATACAGCAAAGCTGCTTGCTTCAGTTATACTAAACATTCGTTTTTCTGTGCGACGTCGTAAATATTGCAAACTGTTTTTCATGGAATGAATCAATCTCTTTGGGAGCTATATACCTACCTTACGTCCCTTTGTCCCCCCCCCCCAGATACTAATCAAACATCTGAGTATGTTACTTCCTTACCTAGCTGCTCTACGATCTCGGGAGGAAAGACTCGTGATGCAAAGGCTCTTCTGAATATAGCAGAGAACTCATTGTCGAGGCCTCCAATTCCCATCTTTTGCATATCCCAATCAGGGTTTATGATACTCTGTCGCACCATCTTCCTGAAATAAAATAAAAAAAAACAACTGTAACATGTAACGGGTAAGAATACAAAATCTTCCTTTTCCCAGGTTCTGTGGTGTAGCCTACTCAATTTATGTATTCAAAATAAAACAAACATAACGACAAGTAAGAAACCCTAAAGTCACAAGGTGTAAATCCAGCTGTTATAAAGAATAGGAAGCTTAAAAAACAACTTTTCTGTCTCACAACTATTTATTTACTTAGGCCACTTGAAAGAAGTTTTGTAAGATTTTTCTAAAAATAATAAATAAAAAATTTTACAATCAATTTCGATACAACGAACCTCCATGTAAGGAACTTTACCCTATAAAAAACACTTTTTAACAATTTGGTTGGCCACCTTCTGTTTGTATGCCGAAGAGACCTCTATACAGGGTGGTCCACAAAAAACTGACGACCCAACATTTTCTTAGTCCAACTTTTCTAGTTAGCACCCCTCAGAACCAGGAGAGGACAAATCAAATCTAATGAAATTTGAAAATTCCGTTTGTTTTACTATGAAGGTTAGGCTTAACAGTTGGACGTCGATCACAATTTACACTCATTCTTCATAATTTATTTATGAAATTGGAAGATTTCTGTCCTCTCCTGGTTCTAAGGGGTGCTAACTAGAAAATTTTGAGGTCGTCAATTTTTGTAGAAACCCTATGAGAACCCTTTTTCAGTGCTGTAAAGATCTCTTCACATAATAAAAACCATCCTTATATGGAACTGGTACACACAGAAATCAATGAATTTATCAGACGGCGAAAAAGAAACATGAACCATACTCCGAAAATAAAACTTTTTTTAAATCAAACAATATTAAGTTACAGTTTATGCATACCGTCCTCGTAGTACAATCAGGGAGCAGATTATAGTTCGATTTTATTTGACAGGTTTTTACCCTCTGCGTAAGGAACTTTGTAACCACTTCACTTGCAGTTCACAGTAAAGCAACCTTCTGTATTAAGACCTCTGTATGTTTTTTTTTTTTGCATTAGAAGTTGTTCGTTATAAAGGTAGTCTACGTAATTTCTACAAATCAACACAGAAAATCGCTAACTTAATAAATTACATACACACACAAAGTTTACACTAGTTCACAGGTGGTGAGTTGACATCTGTGGCTGCTGTAAACCAAATTAAAAAAAAAAGTCATTGAGGAGGTTGGCGGGTTGGGGCCGGGGAGGGGGGGGGGGTAGGGATTTGAAGCCCACGCGGGACTTGAGAAAGCTTTTTTTTTAAAAAGCTCTTTGTTATAAAAAAAACTTGTTAAGGCATGTAGATGCAAGTTGAAACTTGGAATTTGTTCCAAATGCAAAGAAAGAGGGAAACGAGTCATACCTATCAAAATTTCCTAAAATAATAATGAGCGATTAAGACTTACCCCTTGGACTTTCCGACAATGTTGAGTGACGATCCTTCTGACTTTTCAAAAATGACAGTCGTGTCCGGTAGACACACACCCATTGAGGCCTACAATAAATTAATACTCTCAAAAAAAAATAACAAATAAAAGCACCACTAAATTAACTTATAAAAAAAAATTATTAAATAAACATTTTTACAAAGAAATTATATCTTTTAGCAAGAGAAATGCACAGAAATAAGGACGACATACCTGTGCTACAAAAAGGTTATTATTCTTATCTGGCAGTAATTTTTTTTTATCTATTATTTAATTAACATTCAAGTATTCTCAGTTCATATTCACAAAGGTCTCTCCACTTTTAGAAAGACTGTAGTGAATTTATACCAAAACATCATGCTAATTGGTGAATTCGAGCGACGTAACCTACCGTGCAAGCCGTGTCAGGAGTAGTCGCGTAGCTGACACTCGGGTCTCAACACCCTAGAAGACGAAGAGGTAGAGGACAGAGATGAGGGATCCGACAATATGGAAGCCCTTCCACACGAAGCAGATGAAAACAAATACGGACACATGTTATTCACATGGCGAGAAGTCCACTTTTGCTGCCAATGCCCACGTAGGACGACACGGCAAGGCAGTGAAAACTTCATACCTAACCGAGCAAGGAGCCAAAATGGACATGGCAGTCAAGCATTCCTAGCTGAAATGAATGTGTAGCGTCAGCTAACGAGTTGCAGTGGACTTGGGATACCGCTGCCAACATATCACTTTTGTTAACACCTTTAAGAGTGGTTTTTTCAACTACGGAGGCTCAACATTTGACCTACCGTTCTAGCCTAAGAAACCTTGTGATCAGTAATATGAACTTCAACGTTTGTGCTGGGCAAGCACTGCAGAAGTAACGTTACAAGACGCTATGTATGCCCCAAACATGAGCAGAAACCTCATCGGGCAACAAAATCTATTGACGTGGATGCAAGACAGGCACAGATGATAATGGTTTGATAGAACACTAAATAAATACATAAGAGGAAGTGATGGTACAAGCGCCTTTAGAAGATAATTCTTTGAGAAGAGCTTTTGCAATTACGCTACTTATCCTGGGGCTACAGTTTAGGAATCTGGAAAAAGGTTGATGCAGCAGGATGAGGCGATGCTCAAGACACAGTTTTTCTCTTTTTTTTTTAAACATAAGGCTCCAAACCCCTATCTAGCACGGCTATAATTTCGCATCTTTTCTCCCCTCCCCCAACAACATAAACAGCTACAGTAGTGTCTGCCTTCAACCAAGAAAAGTAACCTTTCCAAATATACACCCCCGACGAAAACAAGAAGCTTGGAAGATTCAACATCAATTGGCTCTCACCAACAAAGATTTCTAGACAGACTGCTTCGCTCTTGTTTGGGCTCGTCAGTAGAGAATAGTTTGTGGACGAGAGCTAGGCTACGCTTGCTAGGGCAAATGACAAGGGCAAAACGTTTCGTCTTTGTTATTGGAACATTCCCTGCGATAATGAAATTAATAATTGATTACAATCAGTCCAGTAAAGAGGACCAAATCTGTAGCACAGGAAGTCGCCTGATGTAAAGACGTCATATAACATTCACTGTACCTTTTTTGCTTTGCCTTGCTGACCAGCTTTTAGGGCTTCGAGGTCCATCACTAGAAAAAGAAAAAAAAATACTTCCAAAAACTGCTGTAGTAACCCCATCAAGTAGCACACAAACAACAAATTACAGAGGTATCATGCAGCCCTGCTTGTATCATTTTGCAACAAAAAGAGTAAAATTAAGTGAATTTTGATGCAACAAAGGGGAACATTTTCAAAATTTATTTTCATTTTTCCGAATTTCGGGAATGGGGATGGAGGCCTCACGTACCGTGCATTTATCTACCAGATGACCAGTGAGTTTGATGCCTAAGAAAGTATTAGCATTCTAAGATTTTAACCGCCCCTTTAGCAATTCAACTGCCACGGATCAAAAGTCAATGTTGACATTCTCCTAACGTGGTATGTTTCACTATAAACTTGAAGTACAGATGCCTCTCGTTCCCCTGGAGCAAACAATCCTATCCCCAAACCAGCATTATTCATGAAAAAGCAAGCATAGCAACCACCCCTACGTGTTTAAAACATAACTAGCTAAACTGCAGTGATTGTTTAGACAGCTAGGCTCGAACCAACCCTCCCCCTCTCCACAAACTTCACACAAAACAAAAAGTGATATCTTATTAAAAACCAAACCTGGTAAAAAGGCCGCCAGGTAGATTAGGTTAGGCCATATAAAGGAGTAATATCAAAAGACGAAAATATTCACCAATTTAATTCCACTGTTCAGAGGTTGAAAAACTTTGTGCATTGCTACTTTTGGTTCCTAACAATGTTAGACTATCAGCCCAAATTTAAGAATATGGCCGAAACTTCTGCAAAGTTTTGTCAGAACCCCTTAAAAAGTAATTGATGTGGATCATGCAGCGCATTATAGGCTAAGCAGCATTTTCGGAGTACTTTGTGGAGTACTAGTGTTGAGCAGTACAAGAAACTCTCCAGGCGGTGCTGGTACCAAGCTTAGTATCGTGGTACTTGTGAGGCGATATCTGGCATTAGGGTGATGTGGTATCAATAAAGGATTTTTTTTTTAATTTTATTGCCAATTTTGTTTTGTAGATCTTTGCACCCCCTCTCCTCTCCCGATTTAAGTTTAACATCTGTTGTACCACACATCGTGTAAGTATTTTTTCGCAAATAAATTGACCATGCTATCCAAGAAAAAATGCAAACTTTCCTCCATTTGTGTGCATTGCTCAGAATTCCAATTTTACCATTGTTGATCTTTTACTAGTTATTTTTAAAAATGTCTAATCGCAGATTTTGAGTTTTTAACACTTTCACTCAATTGTTCCTTATTTTATGCTTAATCTAAAAAAATACTGTCCGGTATTCGCAAACTTTCGATTGCTCTGAAGGGGATATTGCGTCTCTTCTCACAATCTTCATCAGGCATTTTGAAAACGTGTTTTTCTTCTCCTGTTAACATCCTTGCTGTGCTGCTCACCGACACTTGAACCTCGCCGCGGTCGTTGCCCTCTGCATTTGTCAGTTTGTGCACTCTTTCGCAAGCAGTGTTTCTTTAAATCAATGCACTAAGTACTTGATACTGGGAGTTACTGGTTGTTGCACTGTTTATACCGGTATTTGATACTGTCACGGTATAAACTGGACAGCCCCCAACGCTACTGAGAAACTATATTTTTTTAACTTTGTTAGACCTAACTAATAATATTTTTTGTAGATTTTTGTACGCTGCCGTTGTTCTTCCCTTCTTTAAACCTAATGCTGAATGGAAGAAGGAAATAAAGCCAGCCAGGCAATACAGTCAACGTCGACAATTGCTCAAAACCCAAGAGCTCGAAAGCTTTGCTAACCTTCCAGATCTTTAACCAGCAACCCTAGGAGTTTTTTGTCTTGGAAGCTGAAAACCAGTTGCTGGCCAACGGTAAATGCCTGGTGAGGAAACTGTTGCACAAACTCGGCCGCCATCTTGTCCGAGTCGTAAGGCTCGAGTGTGGAGCTAAGAACAAAAAAAATAATAATGGTACATTCATGTGTGCATAAACATCCGTGTAAAACGTACACAAAACTGCCCACTTAAAATTTTATAAAAACATTTAACATCAATACAGGTTTTCCACTTTTCGTGATGATTTCTATAATGTTCGCTGGCTCCAAGACAACAAATTTTTTTAAGTATGCAACAAATGCAAAATCAAGTTCCCATTCTTCACACTTTGCCTCCTCTGATCAACATTCACGAATGTGTACTGTATGACACTAGCCATTTGGCCAGTAAACTTTAAAATTCATTCACCATTTGGAAATAATTTCAGTAGTTGCGCTGTTACTTAAATCTTTATTATAATATCGGAGACCGGCTAAAAGGAAAAGGAAAGCCTAAAGGAAAACCACTTCTCCCCTCCTCGCGCCCGCATTGTAAATGAACCCTCCCACTCTACGTCCAACCAAAAAGGAGCCAGGTATGAGTGGTCGATCAATCGGACAAGTCTTCGGGAAGAATGCCGGGAAAATGTCCCGGGAAATGTGACCGGCCCCGTGCAAAGCACGGGCTTCCTCTAGTAGTTTAAATAGTGCTGGAAGTGTGCGATATACAAAATTAGCAATGAAAAAGCCAAGACGCACACACATAAATGCAAAAACGAGTGATATTTCAATATTAGACCAAAGCAATATCTTCATTAGACAATAAACTACACAAATATGCAGATCGCGCCGTTATGAAAGGTTGGATGGTCATCCAAGTCCAGGAAATGCACTTTAAAACTAGAAATTTGGAACTTTTTGTCATCGGCAAGAGCACAGTGCATAGAAACACCTGGCCGGCAAGATAAGACTTGTGTGGCTTTTCTTCCGTGTCATATGGCTGTCATATGCAAATGCTAAATCAAGAAGGCAGCTGGTAAACAATGTATCCTCCCCTTTCTTAACTTTAAATTAATAGCAAAAAAGGAAACTTTGTAGACCCCTACTCACTTTTTCTTTGGTAGGAAATCGGCTTCGACAACTATGCTGCTTAGGAAGTGGCTGTTGCCAAAGTTGAAAGGGCGGACCTCGATGTCTTGGTTTAATGACAGGACTGCCCATTTTCTCTATGAACAAAATAAAAACATTATATTTATTAAACCCATATCCATACTGAATAAGTTACCTTTGATATTACAAATATGTATATCACTGAATGGCTTGAGGAAAAAGTAAAGCTCAATGTCGTCTACTCCGACCTCACCAAAGCAATCACTACAATACCATGCAACGTTCTTGCAAGTTGTAACCAAACCTACTTTGGGCATTAATCCGCATTACCTGCTGTCCTTCGACAGTACTCAACTCATCAAGTCACCCACCCATCTGACATTAAGACGTCTTCCTAAAGTCTACTCATTATCATGACCTTCCAGACATCACGTGCAATTATTGCGTCGTCATGGAGGAACCCAAATTCCATACCGCAATATGCTATCCCACAATCCCCAGTGCACTCCAGTCCAACATCCATAACCCCGCACAACGGGAATGCAGACCTTAACTGATCGAACAGTGCACTCATCAAGTTTCGGCCTACCCATCACTTCGCACCAATGCATCCTCTTTACTGAAGGTCCCTCAATCACGTGTGAGGAATTACAAAAGTATCCGAATAACAGCATCGATCATATCTATTCTTAACACATCGATAACATTAGTCTGGAAACACAACTTTCTCTGCTTTGCCACTCTAGCCGCACCTTCGAGTGCAGAAATTTTGTTTGGCGGACCCGGTTCTAATACAAGCGTAATAAGCCGAACGGACTGCGAAGACGAGTTACCAAGCAAATCCACGGCATTCAACACCTCTTCCACAATGAACGACTGAGAACCCTAAAGCTTCGTAGCATTATCCTTCACCAATATATGCGGTGAGTGTGATTTGATGTCTAGAATATTTCTGCAACCCAAGTCCCAAGAACTGTATCTCTCACACTGTATTTGCAGCATTTGGAATCAGTTCCCACGTGACATCATCAATGCACTCAATCTGAGCTCTTTTAGATAAAACTTAACTCATTCTTACTACGGATCATCCTACAGTTCTCTCTCCCTTCCCTCAATCATAGCATCGCAGACCTCGGCTTACTCTGCTGTTAATATTGACTTAAACATTCTTATTGGTACCCCCTCCCCAAATAATCACGTCTGAAACACAATACACATAAATGCAAAGGGAGCACAAAAAAGACTCTATTAACTCACCTGTGGAAGACTGAAACCGACAGTTCCAGCAGACACGGTATTGTGGTGTTTGATGGTAAACACAAACCTGGCAGCCGGGTTGACTACCACCTCAACATGCCTGCAAAATGGTTAAGATAATATCAATGACAAATATTTTGTGAATAATCACAAAAAAATTACTGCAAATCCAAGATCCTTAGTTCAAAATGCACACCCAAAATTGTTCAAGCTTCCACTAAACCTTGCGAAATTTCGATAACACTAAGGTTGTTTTTCTCAGAAGACAGTCTAAGAGACTTGCACGGGTCATATTGTCCAGAGTGTGAACAATATGGTGCAAGTCTCTTAGAACCCGTACAAGTGTTGTCAAAAATTTGCAGTTTTAGTGGAAGTTTGAAAAATTTTTGGTTGAGAGTTTTGAACTGTGAATCTTGGATTTGCAGTACATTTTTTTGTAATTATGAGTAACAACCAAAGTAAAACAGCCGAACCTTCAGTTTTTCGAAATATTGTGAATAATTATGTTTCTAATCACCGTAAATCGCCCATTAAACACCCATGAGCTGTTAAAATTAATTCGAAAAAATAGGCGGAGGGTCCGTAACAAAGTTATAATTAAGATATCGACTCTTACTTCCGTCCAGGGAGACTGATTAGGCCTGAATCCATCGCAAAAAAGTCGGTGTTTATGCGATCATTCACGAACGTGATTTGGGTTTAGTCTAGCATTAACACAATGCCTTTATTCACTTTTACTTTATTGAGTTTACTTCTACTGAAGAAAAACCACAACTTACGGGGATAAACCACGATTTCCTCAAATGTATGAAGCTTTTAGTCAATTTCTAGCAGAGATTACAATTTATAAGGGAGGTGGACTGCAACTAGATTATTTCATTTCATAAGCCGTGGCTTTCAGAAAACATGGTGCTAGGAGTGAGTTTCGCCACTGGCATGCAAGGCACTACGGCGGAAGTTTGTTTTTAGAACCACTGCCTTACACGTTAGATGTTCCCTTGTCAAAGACCCCATTTGGGGCAGAACATTCAGTTTGTAAATAAATTATTACCTTAAACGACGAGTGTTGGGTTCATCATCCTTAAGCGAGGGATGTAGCCAAATATGCTAACAGTATTATGAAGGGACAGTAATAAGTTTTGGTTTAGGGTAGTTTTAATAGCGATTTGTGATAGTAAATCATTTATTATTTAAGTCCCATTTTAATATTTTATTATCATTAGTTTAATAGGTGGCACACAAAAAAATAAGTTTGGTTAGCGTAAAGTATTAAAAACATTGCCTCAGAACCAAAACAGTGTTTGGTTCTTTTACCATTTTATTTATTTTGCAGTACCGTAAATCGTGGATTAAATGCCCATGGGTTTATGCAGTTAATTTGGCAAAAATAGGGGGGGGGGGGTTTAAATCAAGCATTATGAAATTTCTAACCTTTCTGGACATCTATTGCACAGAATTCGAAACTTTTGAACGACCTCTGAAAGACCAATTTTTACATCCTTTTAATTGCTGTGAAGAAGGGAGGAGGCTTAGGTGAGAGATGCCTTGTGCAGGTGCTAAAGGATGAGTCCACTATTACTACAGGGAGGGAGAAGAGGCCAGTAAACATTGCAAGCAGTACTATCTTTATTCACAACATATAACTTTTAGATAATTTTTTGTAGAAAAACAACAATTTGAGGGGTGGGCTTTAACTCCACTATTTCATGATTTTGACTTTACAGCATATTACGGGGTGGGCTTTAGCTTCAACTGGGCTTTTAATATATGATTTACGGTACTCTCCTAAACCCATGGAAAAATTCAGCCAGCCCCATTGTAACCAGGTACTTTGTTAGGAAATTTTCTCGACCCTAGCACAACAGCTCCCCCCCCCCCCCCCCCCGCCTTTTTCAGGCTTATTATCAGCAGTCAAATTATTTCGGTTTTACCTGCTGTTCTGATGGCAAATGGAGTATAGCTGTACAGAAACTTCAACAGAACTTTAAAATTACGCAAAACTAAATCTGTCTATGAGTAGGCTGTTTACTTTTGAAAAAAAAAACTCCAACCGACTGATCCTTATTATACTTTCAATTTTCCGGCAACCAAGCTTTTTTTTCTTAGGCTACACGGTCTTGGAATATGTGCTCAACTTCTGATAAGTTTACAGTCACGCGTAACCAAATTGTTCAAGTAATTGTTCAATACTTGCAAATTTTGGTTGGCCAACTATTGTTTCCACCTTCTTCAGAGCAGAGTACAGAAAATAACTAGAAGCAACTACATCTAACAATCAGCACACACAGCAACACACATGTAGTTGCTTGCTGGTACTTTTCTGAACTTTGCCCTGAAGAAGGTAGAAGGAATAGTTGACCACCGAAAATTTGGAAGTATTGAACAATTTGGTTTTGACTGCAAACTTATCATGATTTCAACAAATCAAAGTAAAAATCCAGAACTCTCGGTCTTTACAGAACTTAATCTGGCCAAGATTTGTGAATTAGTGTTTAATAGGAATGGTAATTGCTTCTCCAATCGCCAAACTGTTACGTCAAGAAAGAATTTAACTCACTTGACTTTATCCTGAGGAAAATCAGCGGAGTTGACGACGGCGCAGTTGGAGAGCGAAAGCTCGTCCGTCGGGCACCGCGCAGCCTTCATTCGCTGAAACACAAAAAAGAAAATACGGCTGCGGTTGGTGGAGGGCTGCGGCAACAGTCCTTAATCGATTAAGTTGACTAATCGATTAAAAAAATGATCGATTATGGTTAAAAAAATTAATCGATTAGTCTAAATGTACTAAAATAAAATAAACAAGATGAAGAATTTTGTACTGTCATGTTTGTTGCAACACTGCTAACTACTGTGCAGAAAATGATATTTTACTTTTGCATACGGAGTTCGTACACTTCTAATACAGCTACTTGAAAATTGACTAATCACCATTTTTTTTAGAAATAACATACTGCCAATTCTACTAAACTTTACTCAAAGTTTTCTACGGCTAAAAATGACACTATAGTTTTTCTATAGACTGGTATCGTGTGCAATGATGTGCTACGGTCTATTCTAAATCTAACTAGCCTAGCTTTAGTGCAAACTGATTGGAAAAGGCAAAGACATTATTTGTGTGTACCTACATTCAGAGCATTTTATATTTAGCCCTACTGATGTTTATTCCATCAGCTCCAATCCTGTCGACTGCGCCATTTGTCCTCCACTGAACCAGAGTGCCAATGCTTAATGCTTCCGGTGTTAGACTACTAATGGACATCTCGAGCCCACCTTGGGGAACAACATGCTTACAACAAATCTCCTTTTCACCCAAAAAAGACAAATCTCAGTGGGCAGCACAATCAAAAATGGATTTTATGATAGCTTTTCACGGGCCATGTAAATGATACCAAGCAATAATTCTGTTTGCAATATCTATCTAAGGGAGATCAGACATCATTGTTGAACTAAGAAACACCACGAGTTTATGGAACGACTAACCATAAATACCTTTGCTTCTGAAAACGACTTTTATTGAAAGTGAAAGTGGCACTTTATGTCTATGCACGTAGCGACAAATGTGGTAGCGAACAGTACGAGTATCTTGACCTACCTAAGCAGTAAACAACTTTTTCTGCAAGCGAAAGTGGCACTTTATGTCTATGCATGTAAGCGACAAACGTGGTGTCTTCACCTAAACCAACACAGTGGACTGCATCACTGCAGACCTTACATCAATAATTTCATCTGCTTCGTTGACAATTACCTCACTAAACCTATGTTTGGCAACCTAGAAATGCGAACGCCCTTAATTTGAAAGTTAAAATAACTTACTTTGGAAGCAAAAGAACTAGTGTGTACTGTGTATAAATTTGTACGGACAGTCGTACACTTAAGTTACGTAAGTTAATTGTGAATTTTAATTTTGAATCTTTAACCCTTTAAAACAGTTCTGGAAAACCCAACTTTCTAAAAAATAAACTGATCATGGGACCAATAAAAATAATTCTCTAGTTTTTCAATTAATTAAAAAAGTTTTCCCAAAGATTCAAGAAGTGTACGAACATTAGGTTAAACACGAAACGTGAAACCAAAGCAGTTGCAACAACAACACAAACATGTTTGTATTCAGACATTCTTGTAACAAGCAAGCTTGTAAATGGAAAAACAAGCTTGCGATATTCAAAATAGCAATCGACTAGCCGATTATTCAAAACAGAATAATCGTAGACTAATCAATCATTTTTTTAGTCGATGGCTGCAGCCCTACTTGTGGTAAACTCACGAGAGAATTTGCCATAGTATGTTTTACAACAGTCGGAGGAGGAGAAACGACGCACGAATTGTTGGAGGGCTGGCTTGGGCGGCTGGTGGGAATTTTAAAGTTGAGCGGAAGGTAAGGCCCATTTTGCGTAGGGGTGGACATTCGGCTTCGGCTGGGTACCTAACTGGATAACTGGTAACATCGCTTTAGTAAATATACAGCTTAAATAAGTAAGAATATGAAGCACATTGGGCAAGTACCGAACCATCTCTTGTTAATATCCCACAAAATGTTACAAAGACTTTGTGAAGTCATTAAGTAATTCTATTATGACAAGAACAAAAATTATCCAGGTTATGGCTTAAATTTACTTTTTTATTTTACAAAAGGTGTAACTACTTTAGTGACAAATAAAACATTACTAGCAACACTCTGAAACTCACTAGAATCACTTATAATTGGAAAATTTCTCATCTCGCTCACTTTCAAAATAAGGATACTGTCTGTATCTTTCCAATCTTCAACAGTATAACCAACTGTCTTCATCAAGCATGATTACCTTCTGCGTTCTAGGACCAATAGGCCCAGAAGCAGCTGTTGCTTCAGCTCAGCCCATGAGACCGAATTATCGGCCCTGCCGTTTGTTGAAGGCTGGCTGGTCATTGGGTGGGTGCAGCATTCTAAATTTACAAGACAATCATTTAAATATTTTTTTTCCCGTTAGAAGCATTTGCTGCATAAAAATCCGTACTTGGCTACCCATCCCCCGACCTCAGAAATAATTAGGTAAGCCTGCAAGTTCTGATTGCCACTAGGCCAAAGTTCTGAAAATTGTTCCGAAAAATAAATCATCTGGTTACACCTTTTTCGTCATCTGTTTTGGCTTGGAAAGAAAAAGAACGTACGAATCGCGTACATTCTTTTCAAACGAAAAAGATGTCTCCAGAGGACTTATATTTCTTAATCGTGCCTGATAAAGAGTGTTGTTGTGCTGTCCGATTATTTGTAAGCTGCAGATTGCATCCTTATTTTGAAAGTGAGCGAGATGAATAATATCCCAGTTCCAAGCTATATCAGAGCTTGGAAATCGGGCTATTGCTAACAGTGATGAGCCAGTGGGCAAAATTAAAAAATAATAATGGGCAGAACTTTTTTTGTTTTTAAATCAATTAGCCAAAATGTACAAGTACGACTTAAGAGTTAACTCTCAGGTAATAACTTTGAATTTTTATCAGCTACATTGCGTTCGATTCTCGGTTTTGAATCAATGCTACAACCTCATATGAAACAGTGTGACCAAGCAACAATGTATATTTCAGCTAAGAACCTCAGTATGCTCCAAACAATGCTGAAACATGACAATGGTATGTTTCATGTTTCCATCACATCTGTTCTCATTCGTGCACATCCATAGGCCTATATGAATCGAACGAGCAAGATAACAACTTTAAACAAGCCTTTGATAGAGCTACGAATGCCTAGACTTAATAATGACTTAATCTGCAGCTGTAGTTACCTTCACAACGAACCTCTTTGCAACAGTTTAGTCAGGATAAAACAATGGTCCAGTTGTTTTCTTATCCGAATGCACTCGGTAATACTAACAAGAATACCTTCATGAATCTCTAAATTTGCAATAATGAATGAACACCCATAAACAGAAATAAAACGGAAAAGCTAAATGCTATTACAGCTTATGTTGAATTTGCGTGAAGTAATGATGGGGAAGAAAGTGTGAAAAGAATGACAAAATTGAACGCAAAATAATTATTCAAACTTGTAAGGCTGCAATCATCTCACAACCAATGGGGAATGACAACACATTCAGTGAATTACGAGGAAAATTGTGAGCACAATTGATAATTGTTGAATTGCGTTGATTGTCATATAATAGATCGTACGTGTTATCGGCCAGTTCAGTGGAATAGGACAAGTCATTAAAGCTTTTGAATCGTCGATCTGTACGTCAAGAGGTTTCAGAAAAATCACTTAACTGTTCCTTGATTACGCACATTCTCGAAATTAAATACTACTACGGTATTTGCGAATTTTCGACTGGTTTGAAAGTAGATAGTTGTAAGTTCCACACTTCCCACAGTCTTCATCTGGCGTGCTGTGAACGTGTCTTTGTACTCTGGTTTCTGCTATGTTGTTAGTTATCACAATTTAAATTTCGCCGTGGTAGCAGCTCACGGATTTGTCAGCTCGTGCATCCCAACTTCTCAGGAGGTTCTTCTTAGCGCATCACGCATTATAAACCAGATGGTACGGGAAGATGGTGCTTGAATCTTCATAAGGATCCTACCACTTTTTTCGTCAACTCGGACTGCCAAAGATTCCTATCGGCAAATTGAAAACATTTAGGTCCGGGTGTCTCCCCATGCGATACTGTGTCCAGTGTTCGTGGTGTACTGCGACACCGTTTTCTTACTTTCTGCTTCTCGTGCCTACCACACGCAGCAATTTTTTACGCCTACTCTTGTCCCGCTAATGTCAATAAGGTGGCAGACTCCACACAACACACTGTATACCCCCTCTTGTACATCTGAAATCCGTTTTCACTGAGGATTAGCTGGATCTACTCGCTCTCACGCAGCATGTAAGTAATGCCTACTCTACATTATTCAGGGGATCTTTTCTTGTTGGGTCCTCAGCATTTCTTCCTTTCCTTTTTCTCTGCGCAACACCTCTCTCATCAGGGAGTTTAAGAGGCCTGAGGTGTAACCTAATTTGACGAATCTCTGGGAACCGGGATGTATACAGAATTAGAGAATGTAGGAAACACCCGGCGGCTGAATTTCGAGCAGTCTGAAGCGACTACACAAGGAAGAATACCTGACGAAAGACAAGCTTAAGCACCTGCTACCGATAGGGGGGGGGGGGGGCGGAGGGGGGGGGGAGATTAAGCTCTACAAGGAAACCCTACCATATTATCAATTCTTATTAAGGAAAATTGAAAATAAGCCATCAGCGAAAATTATACACTAGAAATAACGTAGTTCAGTAAGCCACCTTTATGCACTTACGTTTCGTCGGAGTGGCATGACCCGGATTCGAACCAGCCACCCAGTTCGCCCCCAGATCACTTGCATAGCGCCTTAACCGCTACGGCCACATCCTCCACCGGCTATGCCTATGGTCGAGAACATTCGGTTGAATGAAGTCCTGGTCACAGTTGTGACCTTAATAATGGGTTCAGTGAGTTATCGTTAAATTAGCCAGTGGAGGATGTGGCCATAGCGGTTAAGGCGAAGTACATCGATAGCCCCAGTTGACAAAGTACACGTGGGAACACCTTAGAGCATTTATACAAGTGCTTCTCTCGTACGATGTGATGAAACTCTTCCCAAGCCTCACACACAGATCTTAGAGATGCTCCGTTAGTCTGCATGGTTGATGAAGTTTCTTCAAGAAGAATGGGAGAGAGACGAGGCGCTATTGAACGTTCTTCTAGCTTCGATCTAAGTGGAGTTTGGTAGCTGTACTTTTACGCAAGTAAGCAGAGCCCTTCCTGTTTCCCTACTATTTCCGGGCTTGTGATGCAGCATTACGACAGATTTGTGCTGAAGAGAAGACCACAAAAAAGCGTGAACTTTTGTGTTCATTCTCAGGTTTAGAAGAATGACAGAGACAGTGCTGTCACGTGCAAACAATGCTACACGTGTGACTGTTGTTGATCTGCTTGAACATGTCGTCGCTGTTAATGGACGTGTGCTTCATCAGCGATGATAGGCTTTATGTGAGCCCCATTCGTTGGGAAATAGTGCTGGACTGCGGGAAAGTGAACTGCTACACGACTGACTGACTGTAGGTTAGGGTAGTAAACCCTTTACAGTATTAAGCTCTGGCAGCGAATTCTGAGTGACAAAGGGATCCAGATGTACTTTCGGTGTAATGAAGGCTTCAAGTCAAATCTCATAAGGAGAAAGAAGCAGGGCATGATGCAGATAAAATGTAGAGGAAATGGGAAAATGAAGGAAGAAGTCTGCATTTTGAAGATAAAAAACACGCAAGAGTGTACAGTGTTCGGCCTGAGACGCCATACATTGGCGAAACAAAGAGTAGGAGTAAAAAAATCGAATATGGCAGTATATGGCAGACACAAGAAGCAAAAAGTTAAGAAAACGGATTACAGTAGGCCTACACCATGAACACAGTATCGAACGGGGCGACAACCGGACCCTCCTTACCCCTTAATTCGACCGAAGATCGACATTTGCCGATTGGAATCTTTGGCAATCCAAGCTGACGAAAAAAGATGAAGGATCCTTATGAACATTCAAGCACCATCAACACCTAGCATTTGTTTTTAATGCGTGATGAGCTTAACGAGAACTTCCTGAGAAGTTAGGACTGACAAGCTAACAAATACGGGAAGCTGCACGCACGGCGAATTGTGAGAAACGTAACAACAAGCAGATGTAAAGCAGTGCACAAAAACATGTTCACAGGATGCCAGGTGAAGAATGTAAAGAGTGTGGAACTATCTATCTTCACAGCAGTCGGAAATTGGCAAATACCGTAGCCCAGTAGTATTTAATTTTGAGAAGCATAATTAAGGAAGAGTAAAGTCATTACAGAAGCATTAACACTGAGCGAAAATCGTACGACAGTATTGTGGAGCCGTCTAGCGGCAGCGATATTGTTAACCTTTATAGCATGCTCCCAGTTGCACATTTTGGCTCGTTTGTTTCGTTAAAAGAAATGCTGTTGTGCATTCCATTTCGATGCAAGCAAGTGCTGGATAGTACCAGATGTTGGCAGATTCTGCAGACGTTCCATCGATGAGTGATACTTAAGTAACTGCCTGTATAACAGTAATCAGTTCAAAAATGGCGACCACCAATTAATTTGTCTTTAGTATATTTCCAGAAGACTAACGCTGCGTTCTACAAGGAGACGGAGACGGTAAAAATACAACCAATTGCAGCGGTTTACAATTGTTCTTTTTGAATTAGTGTAAGTGAGAGGCAAGAATTAAGATTTAATAAGTGTTCCTTGCTGGAATTTTTGTTGTAGGCACTGGCAAAACTGCACTAAAAAATTGTAAGGCGTAAAAAAAAATCATCTAGCTCTTATGGCAACGCTTTTTTTTTTAATTTGTTGCAGATTAAACCTAACACTGAAAAAACATGCAAAATTTCAAAGTTCAGCAACTTCACTTTTTAAGTATTGCGAATTTGTGACAAACTACTGGATGTTTAAATTTGTCAAATACTTCCGTTCATGACCTTCAGGCCGTTTTTTTTTTAACTCTTTGATCCTACGTCACTACATTTGTTTATATCTGGAAAGTACGATTTCAAATTTGGCACTCTATACCACTGGCCCATTGGGAAGATAGCAGCTGGTTTTCCACTTTCCAGAGAGTTTTCCCATTTTATTCACCACCTCTCGTATTTTGTTTTACCATTAGCAAATTTTCAGTTTTCTATTTTTTTCACACCGGCATCACCCCATATAGAGGAAAATTGGCACCGGCCACTAGCCAGCTGGCGATTGAACAGTTGTCTGACGACTAGAAATTTAGCACACGTAGCCACTTTCGCCATTACATTGGTCATAATTAGCATGACTGGATTAACGATATTCTTACTTTCGACAGTTGAAAAATGAACGTCTTTATGTAGGCTATGTTTTAGGAAGATCGCACGTGACGCAAGCTTTATGACGTTTTTTGGGGTTGAATTTAATTGCTTTCGGACCCCAAAAATCATTAAAATTCGTTTACATTTTTTAAATTTTATTTCTATCACAGGAGTAAAATTAACACTACCCAAAAAAAATTGCCAGAAACAATTCCTTGGCCCCAAAAATGTTGACGGCTTTTTTTATTTGTTTAGAAGAGAGTAGAAGGCTCTTTTTTATGTGTCGACTAAATCTTTCTATGGCAAATCAAGATACATGGGCTACCTCCACTGGCCGGCATAACAAATGTTAACTTTAGCCTACACATCCCTGACATTAGCAAGTGCGGATCCAGAACGAAGTCTAATCTGTATTTTAAATTTTTAATGCAGTTTTTTTTCTTAATATCGCATTTTTTTCTACAATGCTGCTTTGTAGCTTCCTGATGTGCAGCATATGCCACAACGCTAGAACTAGGTTCGCCGGAAATTCAGTAAAAAATGGCTTGACTACATGGTGAAGGCTGCGGAAATTTGAAAAATCTGTAGGAAAATTTTGTGAGAAATATTGTCCGGCCCCAAACCAGAATTTTCTGCCACTGTCTGCGACACCAATTATTGTCAGGGAAAAATTGTCGGCAGCTAATCTGTTTTTCCGTATGGCTACGCGCTGATTTATTGGTTTTTACTGAATAACTTTTCAGTGCTTTATTCTATTGATCTGGCTCTTCCATCAACGGACAGGTCTCGTCGAGACGATTAAAATGGTGTATTGGAATGACCAAATCGGTCGAAAATTGGCGAAACGGCACGTTTTGTCTGCGACGGTGCCAGATTATCTGCGACATAGTCGCACGTCATACCCCTTTCTGCCCTCGGTTTGTCCGGTAAGAATTATATGCCCCCTGGCAGCCACGCTTGGGCAGTCTTTGCCGCCATAATAGAGGACTAAAACCAAAAATAATGGTACTGCTAGTAAGAGGATCATCTCCCACATACCGATAGTGGCTAGAATGGCAGAACGGAGGAAAAAGTAGGGTCGATCGGGTTACAGCAACCGAACTTCAGTTTTTTTTAAGCCCTACAATTCTACTTGTCAATGGTTTTGTAGACTGTGTTGCTACTTCGACATACACATGTATTGCATTCATCTCGCTCTCCAAATAGAACAAGATATAATTCAATTAATGCGTGTCGGAACTTAGATCCCTCGTAAAACTAAACGCAAAGATCCTACCTATCATGGTTCCCGTAATAAGAAATTTCAGCGTCAGGGCTTGTTTTTTTTGTTGCCAAAATGGCGAGTAGCACTAAAAATGTCGACAACTGCTGAATTTTCTCGCGACCTGGCAAGTGGCAACCGATATCGATGATGTCTGAACATCGCCAAATCCATGTTGGTAAAAAAAATTATCCTTAACTCTAGGCGAATGCCATCTAGCCCATTACTGCAGTGCGAATAAAGCGAGAGCCTTAAAAAAAAAGATTAAAAAAAGCCACAACGCTTACAATATTAAAGAATCTTTGGCTGTCTAGCCTATAGATTTTGATAAGCTCCAAGAATAATTCCGATTAAATTTCTTTAAATAAAAAAACAATGATAAAAATTAATATTTTAAGCAAGGCACACTACTTAAACAATGTAACAATAAAAAAAAAACGTTTTAACAATATGCTATTTGTCAACAATTATTACTGCCGGCAATTGCAACATTTTCCATTCATTTTTTATTTCTTACAAAATCACTCACTCCTCAGCTTTTGATCCGATTACTGTTATACAGAACGGACAATGCATCACCTGTAATCCCGATATCATCATTTAATCACATTTTTATACGGTCGTGTTTTTCCTTAGATTTTAATCTTATTTCCAAAATGTCTGCAGTTTTCACTGGAGGGGGTGGAGCCAATGTTATTGCACTCAAGAGCAAATACACGTCACTGGTTCAAGATTTTACATACTTTACCACGTTCTGGCTCGAAAGATGGGATTTTTTTCATCTGTACTTGTAGTAAGATGCTTAAGATAGTTTTTTAATTCAATAAGTTTCGAAAATTGACATGGAAAAGGCGAAAATAAAATATTCACAGGCAATAAAACATGCACCAACTTACCAGAGACGCCATTTTATCTGCAGTTACTAGTGGTGCACTCTTGTAAGCGCTAGGAAAAACAGAATTTTACGATTATTTTTTTCAAAATCTGATCTGTTTTTTTTTATATTCACCCTAGTTTTAGAATATTAAGCGTTTTAAGCGGTAGGTAAATTAATATCTATTCGTTTTTCTCTATTTCTCGAGTCACGTATCTCTAATCGTCCAATCTGGACGATGACCATGCATCTGTATTCGTTTCTACCCAGACTGCAACAAATGTGTTCAAAATTGAATCCCGAAGCACCATTTAAGGGCGGCCCCTTGAATAGTTTTTCATCCCCCCCCCCCCCCCTTAACTGTTAATTCATTCGATTGCTTCGCTGTCGTATATCAGCAACGTCGTTGATGACGCCCTAGTTTTATAGTCGTTTCTAGAGGGGCAGTCTAAAACGCCTACGTTTGAACATGATTCACAGTTCATTTTAAATAAACGTCTTGTTACTTGCTAACGGCATTTATTTATTGAATTTTTCATTTGGTTTTCTGTATGGAGAGTTTCCGAGCGTTTCTGAGTTTCGTAAAGTTTTTACAATATGTAAATAATCGCAGTATACTTTAAACTTTTTGGCTTTCCAATATGGAGTCGATCCTTACTGATTTACATTACGGAAACGGAAATTTCATCTTTTACGTGTTAACAGAATACAGCTCCACGTTTACTTCCGGTAGTCAGTGAAACAGGCATGAATCGTTAGAAATTCTGATTGAAACTGAAAATTTACGATTTGTAGGCTTGGATTTTAACATCGGATGCGTTTAGTTAAAAGATAAAATCATGGCTGGATCGGCGTTAAGGAGGCTTATGGCCGAATATAAGCGTACGTATCGAAAAATGCGGGTGTTGTTGGTTCCGTCGTTTTGACGTGTAATTATTACTGTTTATCAATCTTTAACTAAGAAAATAACATTTGTACGTTTATGACATTAGTAAAATAACATTTTATTATGATATTTAATAACGTCATAGTAACTCGGGAATGTATGGGTTACCACGGAGATTTGCAAAAAGAGTCGTTGTGTCGGTAAACTTCCAAGTGACATTGGTTTTCTGAATCTCAGACAACCATCCCACTTTAATAAAAATAGGAGGCTCTTCTTCAGTTTTAGGTGAACATATTTAAAAAATATATATTTGTTTTCGATTTTTTCGTTAAAAAAGGCAACTTGGGGTAAATCTAGGTCCTGTTCACGAAAATGATGGTAATTTTTTTTTCCAAATTGCGTGCCTCGCTCGCGCTACGGAGCTCGCTGCGGCTAGACATATAACAGTGTTGAGTGTTGCAGGGTTGAAAACACTTGAACTGCGAAGATTGAAATTTGACCCTCTGCTTACGTTTAAAATTTTACGTCGTTTTCTTTCTGTTGATTTGCCATTCTTCGATGTTCATTCTGCGAGTGTAACTAGAGGTCACTTGGAAACTTGAGGTCCCCTAGTCTAGACTTCATTGCAGTAAAGAGTTTTTTTGCGATCAGAATGGTTCCGGCTTGGAATTCATTGCCAGAGGAGGCTGTGTCCGGCGTCCGCACAGACTGTATCTCGTATGGTCTCCCTCTATCCAACTTTTTGAAAAGGAGGCATTAGCCAACCTACTTCTGTTTTTGGGACTGGTGTTAGTGGCTACTAGCCCTTCCATTTTCCCTCCACCTTTGTGGAAAATTATATTATTATTATTATAACATCAGAAACCGCAACCAAAACTACGTCCATGGAAACTGAAGAAAACATCGTCCTTTAACTTACTGTGAAAGTTCTCGTCACAATTAGAGTCATAATTACTGGAATTGCGTAGAAAATTTCCGCTCATTTTCACAACGAGGACACTTTTTAATGTCCAGC
>JAHWFP010273309.1:140629-164286 GCA_023313725.1 Lithobius niger
TTTAATGTCCAGCTAATTTTTGGTGGCTGGCTGAGGATGGTGGCAGCCAGCCACCGAAAATTAGCGGGACATTAAAAAGTGTCCTCGTTGTGAAAATGAGCGGAAATTTTCTACATAATTCCAGTAATTGTAAACTGAAGAAATGCCAAATAGCATATATAACATTAACGTGCACACTGTGCTTTTCAAAGCCACCAAGCTTTGGAAATATTACGCTACTGGAGATCAGGGCAGTGGCTTGGAATGGGCTTTTTTTGAGGCCGGGGGGGGGGGGGGATTTACACCCCACCCACCACAATTTTACCCACACCTCCCCTCCACCATGGCAAAAGAACACAGTTCAACTTTTAAACGAAAACTATTAAAGAAAAGTTATTTAAAAACAACTCTGCCCTTCCCTACTAGCCGCGGCCATGATGAAGATAGTTTAACTTTTGGTTCTAGTTCCATTCCTGACGTCACGCGAGCTGTTTGGCAGTACTGATCTGCCTTCAGCAGTTGGTGAGTTTGGTTGGATTAGCTTGGTCTTCTCGGAAAACACTGTTAGGATCAAATTAATGTAACAAAAGGAGTGGGTTAAAGTGGTTCTGTCACCGTATGAAAGTGCCAAATAGCATCATCTGTTAGTATTTGACAATGAGTGTAAACATGGAACCGTGTCGTAACATGCTACAGGTGTGAGCAATTTTTATCTATACTTTGAGAACAAATGCTGGTGGGTAAAAGGACTTTGTAGTTGCCTGTTTGTGCATCTTTTAAGCTTGTCACCAATTTTATTTTAATTAAGGTGTTGAAAGTTAAAATCATGAATTTATTTTTCATTTTAGAACTCACACTAAATCCCCCGGAAGGAATCATTGCAGGGCCAATCGACGAACAAAATTTTTTTGAATGGGAGGCTTTAATCACGTAAGTTTGTGATGAACGTGTCTGGTTTGTTGTGCGACTCATTTGGGGAAGGAACTCTAAGAATGAAACCGTCGCATACTGTGTTTAAACAATATAAAAAACATTTTGAAAAAGACACACACAAGACTTGTGTTTTTTCGGTGGGTAAAAAACACAAGTCGTCACGTACCTTCCTGGGCATAGCGAGAAAATCGACGGAGTGCTGAAGAAACACGGAGTAAAGTGCTTTAATAAACACCCAACTTAAAAAAGCTGTGAGAAGGCGACGCTTGCATCCCACCCCGTGGCTTCAAGCCTTCCCCCCCCCCCCACCTTCCCAACCGTCCATCCCTACAGCACCAGTAGCAAAGTGGGACAGCTTCCAACATCCTCCCCTTCCCCATTCTCAGTCAGAGGTGTCGTGTACTGCATCCTGTGTAGTACATGTGATGCCGTCTCCATAGGAGAGACGTGGGGTCATATTCACACGCGCCTCAAAGAACACCAAGGAGCTATACTGAAGGGAGAAAGAAAAAACGGTGTCTATGCACCATTGGAATCTAAATGACTGGAGTCCAATGAACGGCACTGTTTATCGTTTGAAGGAACAGTGCATGTCAAAAACAAAGCTCTAACCTGGGCATGCATAGGACAGACAGTCACGATATATTGGTGTCTGTCGTCGAGCGTAACCACAGTCACATTTCGTTTTAATTCTCACTAAATAGTGCCCAAAATTCTCATGATTGGTGATGACCTCAACTGTCTTTGCGGGGAGTGACATCTCTTCGAAAGAAACAACCAGCAGGAACTGATACACAGACCAACTTTGTCAGATAGGTCCCATCCTTTTTGCCACGCTTTTATTTTAAAGTATCCGGACGCAGGTAGAGTCTTCAGAAAGAAGTGAGGATAGGGAGCTGAATAAAGACTTACCTAGTTGTAGCATCTGTAGCAACCCGATTAGCCGCTTCATTTCCTTTGATGTCAGTGCGAGCTTTTACCCACCAAAGATGAAGCACAACTTTCCTTTTCTATTCTTCTAGTAGCTTCCTGGCACGTTCCACTTGTTCAGTGTGTTGTCCAAAGTTAGCGATTGCTTGAAGAGCCGACATCGAGTCCGAGAAGATATCCAGTTCATCTACTTGTAATTCTTCCAGGGAGTATTCAAGTGCCATCGTCAGACCTTCAACTTCCGCTTGAAAAATTGAGTTTTCATTAGCTATTGAAACCCCTCTGGAGAAAGTTTCAGTTTGGTTAACAAAAAGGACAAAGGCACTCCCAGTTCCGAGATACCATCTATGCAGTTACAAGTATTGACGCAGGACTCCTCACTGTAGTTGATGAGATCTTGCTTCCTTCAATAAGGATATTGAAAAACGTGGGTGTGGCACTCGCTTCCATCAATAGCTTAGATCTCTCTAATTCCAAAGCCGAGCAGGGAGGGACCCGCTAGAACAAACAATGCTTCTGTCAAAACTGTTTTTATGCTTTCGTCATAACAAGAAGAAATGGTCTACACGCACCATCCAGGACTTTCTTTGGTTTGATTTTGTGGGCTCTGTCCCCACACTTCAGCACCAAAAATTAGCAATGGAACCAGACCACGGAGAAAGAGCAAGCGAAGCACGATTACGAGAATGACCCATTGTTTTGATGCCACAACACGAACGCTCATTTGGACTGTGGACATTTGGACACCAGTTATTTGAACTCTGGTCATTTGGACTCCAGTCATTTGGACCCCAGCCATTTGGACTGCTACTCATTTGGACTGACTCTCATTTGAACTCCAGTGGTGCATGCTGGTGCATGTACACACCTTTTTTTCCTTCTCCCTTCAGAGCAGCTCCCTGGTGTTCTTTGAGGCGTGTATGAATATGACACTGTGTGTCTACAATGTAGACGGTGTCACATGTACTACAGGGGATACAGTACACGACACCTCTGACTGAGTGTGGGAGAGGGAGGGTGGCAGAGGTCCAGAAAATAAAAAGGGGTAGGAAAGGGTGTTGGATCTAGATGCTGTGTGACTTTGCTCCTGGTGCCGTAGGGATGCAAGGTGAGGGTAGGCGCTTGAGGACACGGGGTGGGGTTACAAGTGCCTGTTCTCAACAGCTTCTTTAAGTTGTGTGTTTATTGAAGCACCTTACTCCATGTTTCTTTAGCACTCTGTAGATTTTCTCACTCTGCCTGGGAAGGTACGTGACGACTTCTTTTTTTTCTACTTTCCGATGTGCAGTTTGTGGTATTGTGTGTATATCTTTTATATACTTGTGGGAACAAACAAATTTCCTCTTGCGTTCATACTCTTTTAATGACTCACATCTCAGAGTGCTGGAATCTCTTGGAATGAGGCAATTCCAGAAATAGATCACCCTCGTGAACGTTAACAAAACGTACATTTTCAGCAGCATCGACCGATGCCCGAACTTGCTGCCAGGCTAAACAGACAGTGTTACATTGAACAAATACATTCTTTATAGATCAGTGGTAACACCAAGTGCTGTGCGAAACTGCAATCTCCTACAATGTAATCTTTGTTCCGTTTTTTCACCTGCTCTAACTTCTGATGAAGGTAAGCATTAGCTTACTCGATTGTTTGTTTACAACATCTTTACATATTTGTGTATTTTTCACTGATAATTCAAGAGAACTTTCCTCTGTGCAATTTCTGGTATCGTGTGTGCCTTTTTCAAAATGTCAGTTAATTTGTTCCAGTTGATGTCATTGTTAAAAGCAAGTGATAGAACCCAGTTAATTTGTATTCTGTTTTAAATTATATTATAAAAAAGATAAACAGTTGATTCTAAGAGTGAAAAATGTCAGCTCCGAAAAGTTTAACCTTGTTAAAATAACATCGTTGGTTGACAATGGCTTCCAATGGCAAAAAATGGTAAAAAAAAAAAAGAAAGATGTCCAATTCTTTCTTTGTATCGTGTAAAAGTCTGAAGTATGTTCCATATGTTGTCTCGTATGTTTATAAAATTTATGGTAATACAAAGACCAATGCAGCACAAAAATACGGGTGCACGACAGAAAAATTGGCGCCAAACTTTCTAACACAGATGCGCACCACATACGGTATGGTATTTATGATGATCGACTGTGCACTGCAGATGATCAGCGTGGAGGTGCAGTACTCGTGTACCTGAGCATTGCGTCATAATAACCATAAATGCTACCATGTTTATTTATGGCTATTCATTGATTGTGCTGGCTCGTTTATCATTGAAATAAATTAACTGTTTTGGTTTCATGTTCTAACAAAACCAGTTTATGCAGTGGTTGCACATTTTTTGATGTTTTGCAGCATATACTGAATTTTGCGAAAATTAAGTGATGATTTTTGGTTTTTGATTGTTTAGCTACCACTTGAAAGATAAAATATGCGATTTTGCAGCATCGCAGAAATTATTTATCCTCATAATGATTTCACACAGAATATTGATCGCATGCTGTGCCGTTCCATGCCGTGTCCATGAATTTCACATGGAATAATGTTTGCGTACCATGCTGCGCAGGAGCAAGCCATGACGGCCTCTTGACAACAAGTGGCTGGCGTGAAATGGCACAACAAGGACTGGCATGCCTTGGCAAGTTTTAATTTTGTCTTCTGAAATCGGAATAGCAGTCCCAGTGAGACACATTAAACCGTGTAAAATTACTGTTAATTCCTGATAAACCATTCAATATGATTTAATTTCCTTCACCATTTTCATATTGAATATTTATTGTCTTGCTGCCATGGTTCTGTTGATGGTACTGAATTTTGTTTTTAGGGGCCCTGAGGGCACTTGTTTTGAAGGCGGCATCTTTCCAGCTAAAGTAATATTTCCTCCCGATTATCCGCTCAGTCCTCCTAAGATGCAGTTTACCTGTGAAATGTTTCACCCAAACAGTAAGTCCTTTTATTTATGTCACATTTCTGTTTGCACAAGAATGCTTCTTCGCATACACATCATTTGCTGCCTTGTTCTTTTAATTGGACTACATAGTTACATTTTACTCCCACCAACAGTTTACACAGTACCAGAAAAAGGTGGCAGATCTCATCCACCGAAAATTTGCCTGGACCCCCATACAAGCAGTAGTTTCTGCTTTTTAGCTTTCTAAAGACAGTCTGGTTTTGAGCTTGTACCACGACTCCAGCGAGTAGGGCCGGCGCCAGTGTTCTGTTGCCCGGGTGCAACAAGATAAAAAATCAACCCCCCCCCCCCCCAAAAAAAAAAGACACTTTTTTTTTACCTTCACCTGTTTTATTCCGTCATGGTCACGCCTACATCAATTTTCTTGCTTTCAACGTTTTATGACAGACGTTTTATGAGCCCAGCGTTTTATGACACACTTGTAGTCACACTTTCTGACCAGATCACGCTCAATCGAGAGCAATGCTAAACCACTCAGTCTATCTTGCTTCATGGTGGAAAAATTGATTATTTTTAATTTGCTGAAAGAGCGCTCAGCACTTTTGTTTTATGAAAACTTCTCCCCCCAGCCAGCGAGATTAAATGTAGGCTATTTTTGAAATTATCAAATTTTATTCGTAAAATAGGCATTGTTTTATTTTTCTTGCTATGTTCCTATAAGCGTCACAACTACTTGGCAAAATAGGGGAGGAGAGCGGAGAAAAAATATTTTTCATCAGACAATTTTGCATTCTGAATAACACCCACTTAAAAGTCCATGCCTCCTTGTTGGCTTTCCTGCATGACTCAGTTTTGCAAAATTAGTTCAAACAGATGTAAATGTTGCCGTAGAAATTTACGTGCAGGATGCACGAATAGGAGGGGGTATGGTATAATTTTAAAATGTCAAATCGACAACTTTGAAAATTTGAGTCCATCTTTACGTCTTGTACACTTAGATTTCAAATGAAAAGATATTGCTTACCAATATCCGTGCAAATGTTTGACAGTCTGGTTTTTCTGGAGTTGGAGGGGCTCAGAACAACTGTCTTCGTCAGGTTACCACATCACCGCTCACTTCTTTGTGATCGTTCATCTGCCTGACGAAGTCAGTCGTTCTGAGCCCCTCCAACTCCAGAAAAACCAGACTGTCGAAAATTTGCAAGGATATTGGAACATAATTTCTTTTCCTTTGAAATCTAAGGGTAAAAGACGTAAAGATGGGTGTGGTATGTCCTTTCAAGTCTTGTGTGTAAATGCTCTCTGTAGTTGTATGTACCCCAGCTACATGGTAGAAACAGGAGCAACATTGATAGTGTTTTTTTTTTGTAGTCTATGCCGACGGGCGCGTATGCATCTCAATTCTTCATGCACCAGGTGACGACCCCATGGGCTACGAATCGAGTGCAGAACGTTGGAGTCCCGTACAAAGTGTTGAAAAGATCCTCCTTTCAGTCGTCAGCATGCTAGCAGGTAAAACTTGAAGTTTTAATATTGATCTTATTTAGGTACTGGTACATAATAAGATTGCACCTATACCGAGACTTACTTGGATCGGTTGTTGATATTTTGGTATCAGATCGGTATTGGCATTTTTCTGTTGAAATGTCAAACTGGAACCGTTCGCGATAATGACACACGGTTTGCAGCATTTTGCTCAGGATAACACTGCGTACCTTCCTAGCTCTTGCTGAAGTGTTGGTTACCACCGAGCATTGGGGTCCTTGGCAATCAAACGCTTCTCCTGTTGGTGTGCGCCTGAACCTCACGGGACCTGCTTTCCTCCGTACGGACGGAGCGCTTGGTGCACCACGAGCTTTCAGCTGAACTTGACTGGAAGTAGACTCTCCTTGCACGTAATGATTTATAGATTAGTGGTCTGCTCCTCCACGCGCGTTGTTTTCGAAATTTTTATTTGTGCAATAACATGTGAAATCGTCCTTTTACCTTCGTAGAATTTAAATAGAACTGTGAACCAAGTTCTTCCTGGTTGTTAGTATGCGATTCTCTTACTTATTATGTCTTTTCAAAACCACTGCTATTTACCGAAATCCTTAAAAGTCCAACACTCGAAGGGTTTAGCCATTCTCTTAATGCTGCTGAACCCCTTTTAAGACATGGTTGATGTATGCATTTAATTGCTGTCCCAGTCCGCATTATGAATTCTTTCCTTCCTCCTTCCCTCCCAACCAATCTGTAGTGAGAATAATCCATGTGTTTCGGATTGCTCACTTGCAAATATGGGGAGTAGGGAAGTGGAGATTATGGATACACCCAGCAGTTCTTCCTACAACATTTAACCCTACCATGGCCGAGGTTGTTTTCCGTCCGTAAATGCCAAGGTGTGGGTCATGACCACACATGAAAATCAATAGACCGCACATGAAAAATCAATAAATGGCTCACTGTTAAGAACTAAAGAATGAGGAAGTCAACCAGGGCCATGGTAACCAGTTGATAGATGACGTTAATTTCAATATCAAATGTGAAAGCTGAAAAGAGAGACCTTGGTGAATTACGGTTATTTCGTACTTCAATAGGCAATTCATCATTTTTGGCGGCAGTGTTATGTATGTCATTCAAGTTGTCTTGCCTACTAGATTAACTTAAACTTGTGGTTATTATAACGTATGCCTTGCATTGCCAAGAGAATAAAGAAAAGTTAGATATTTAATGGATATTTATGTGCGACTGAAATCTGATCCTTCTGGTAGAAATAACAATGCCCGATTTGTAGAAGGGGGGAGGGATAAAGTTTTACCACCAGTCTTAGGTTGACCACAAATGGTTTAAACCATTTGACTGAGTCCATGGTCTATAAAATGATAAAAGTATCGTAGTATAACACAACTGTTTCCGAAATTACACAATATTACAGTAGACCACCATCAACCGTCTCCAATGTCAGTTGCCACTCGCCATTCGGTAAATGGAAATCAACAGTTGGTGACTTGAAATTTAGCTTTGCTCACCAAAACAGCGACTAACGATAGAGAATGACACTCGAAGGGGGATATCTTTGGAACCGTGTAAGGTAGAGACGAGCGGTTTGCAGCATTATGCTCAGATTTAAAGGGCTATGTAACAGCTTTTGCTGCATTAATACTGGGGTTGAGGAAATCTGTACAATTTTATAAATGCGTAGAGAAACCATGAATCTTACAAAACGTATTAGTTATGTGGCGATTGCTTTCTAAGGTCTGCTAGCTAAGTGGCGACTGCTGATGGATTGACATTCGAGAGGGTTGACCACCTTCCTGCAAAAACTTGCTACCGTGCAGCACCATTGCCGACAGACACTGCAACTGCATTAAGAAAATATTACTCGCTACAAAACCAAAATATTTTGAATTAGTGGACATACTCATGCTCAATTAAACTGGTTTTTTTCCTTTCTCCAGAGCCCAACGACGAAAGTGGGGCAAACGTGGATGCGGCAAAAATGTGGAGAGAAGACAGGTTACAATTCAACAAAATTGCAGAACGAATTGTACGCAAGACATTAAATCTACCGATTTAAAAGTGGTGGAGGGGATGTTTCTTAGAGACAGAAATTACTATATAAATGGCTTACAGCTTGTTTATTTGCACAATAACTCATATGGTTACTAAGTATACTATGTACAGACAAGAAATGGATAATAAATAAGCATTTGATAATAATCGATAGATATGACATCATTTTGCTTATAATCTTTGACATAAAACACTGATGGGACAAGATAAAATAAATAATAAATTTTCTACAGCGTAAACTTAACTGTACGATTGTGTATTAAACAGTGTGTAATAGCCATGCATTGTGAATATAATATGTACAAAGGATAATACTTCGGAAACAACATATGAACTAAATACACATGAAAAAGTTTTCGTCTTTTCGTTTCTTTGCTGGTTATTGTACTTCCTTCGACTAGACCTTTTATCCGGTTGGGGCAGTTTAACCCAATTCAGTCGAACACATTTAACAAACACGATAGAAATAGTGATTTCAAAGCAGGTCATTGACATGACATAAAATAAAAAAGTACTTCAATCTGTACGAAGCAAACTTCTTAATTTGTATAAAAATTAGTTAATTTTACCAACGTTGTTCATTGTTCAAATGTACAACTGATAGCTTCTATGCAAGACCACATTTACTTGTGTTAACCATTCTGAACAAGCTAAACAGTAACAGTATTTTGGGCAACGCTCTAATCGCATGTTAACGTTGTCACTTGTCTTCGATAGCCGAGACAAGTGATAAAGTTTAAGACAACCTGTCACTCCTGGCATGAGACTCTTCAGCTTACGTAACTACCAAAACGAGCCGTATGTCATGAAGAACTACATACATTTTCCATGGCAGTGTTTTTCCGCAAAAATTTTTACTGAAAAATAGGAACCAACAGCTTTGGCTGTCGGTGAAATGGTACTACATTTTCAGTTTTCTTTTTGCCGAGAACGTCGCTGCCAATATTTAAGCATGGATTTATGGATGGCTGGGATTTATCGAAAATATAACGTTTAAAATATACCGTAAATGTGGTAATGCATGGAAGCTCTTTAATAAAAAGGAGTTTTGTTTTGTCGTACATGGGAAAAAGTTTTTTCAACCCGATTCAAGTATTTCATATTTTTCCAACATGTAAAAAAAAACATCTTCAGAACAAAATGTGTGTGTGAACTCAAATTGAGGTGGAGCATGCAAATACATTAGTGCAGTGCAAGTTAGAAAGTATTACTGTACAAGTGGAGGGTGGGGGGGGGGGGGCCGGCAGAATAAATTTAATTCGAACCGAGCTAAGTTTGCAACAAGAGTCAGATATTGAGTTGTGTTTGAGGATTTAAGGAAAATGGTTTGTTCGCTAGTTCTTTTGTAAACATAATAAGAAGCTGCTTAATTGACTGTAGGTCAGTGTGTACAAATGGGGCTTGAGCTGCTTGCATTTTATCTAGACCATTGGAAAGCTCTCATAAAGATAATTTAATTGGGGTATTAGAATCAGGGGTCGGACGAATATTAGTTCGTTACGAGCACATTCAATTGGGATATATCCCATTCAATTATTGGCCATTAACAAAGGTGATAGGTGTGTATTCGATGATTTTTATTTTTGAGATTAGCCTTGTTTTCTTGTGGATGTCCCAGACCCGTGAATTCTTTCTTTCCTTCCCCCTAACTATGATATAGTGGGGACGGCCCATTCGTTTTGGACATTGAAATTTTCACGTGTATCTAGCAACTTTTTTATTAGTTTTGTTATTGATCATTGTTTTTGAGAGTTGTGAATGCCTATTAGAATAAATTAAATTTTACTTTGGCATTTAATAAAAAAAAAGTTTGTTGCGAATATTCGAGTGCGTTGTTTTTCTTATTCCTCCGACTCCTGATTGAATTATCAAAATAGATCAAAAATTGGTTTGTTGCATTTTAATCGGAACTGAATTTTTTGAGTAAATGCAAGCTACAAGCAAAGTTCGAGTACAAATTGCATCATCAGGTCGGTTCGAATTTTTTAGCTATCGTACACCCTACGTACAAAAACTATCAGGTTCAACATGCTGCATGAAACAAAAAAAATAACAATGCAGCAATACTTAAGATTAATCGAAGTTGGCTGAGGGAGATTTGAGCTGCTCAATCATTGCACAGAAAAAAACAATTGTTCCTCGATTCCTGTACATAAAACATTTACTTAAAAAAATTACTAGATCTCAAGGTTGGTATTAAGTGACGAGTGCAGTCGGTTCTCGTTATTGCTACTTTTCATTTTCATTTTTACATTTAGATAACAGCTCCGTCATAGTATTGTAGAAATGTAGTTGCACACTTGAAAACATTGATATGGAACTACAAAGAAACTAAGAACCTACAGCATCAAGTCGCAAATATCGTTAGCAGCTTAGTAGTATAACAGCCCAAATGCATTCAATGTGGTGTTTCGATGCAAATCGTCACTTTCTAAGAAATCGATTTGAACTTGCTGCATCATGATCACCTTTGAAATATGTCAAAATAAATGCGTTCAACTGCACTGAATGAAATTCTGCATCTTCCGGTCACTTCCTTCAGCTCGTCTGCATTCGTCAGCGCTAGGAAGCGTTGCATCGCCAAGCATGGAAGAAATACGGACGATGGTCTTCTTGGCCGGCTTATATGCTCGTATAGCTATATAAAGTAATGCTCTTTGGATTATGTTGCAACGACAACATCACTGACATCAGTCTCAGATGTAGAAGTAATTCTCGTAATCGTTGTATGAAGGTTTCAGCGTCGGTGAGTGAAGAATACGAGGACTGACTTCGTCACGTAACGTCAACCGGTAGTTGACGTGGCCTGACAGATCAAGACTCCGTGTCCATGGCACCTAAGAAATGAAAAAAATAATTATGCAAGTTAATTAGGAAGAGATATTTCCACGTTGTCCATGTCTTACTATTTATTACTACGCATAGCGTGCTTGTAGTATCTTTTACTTAAATCGATATACAGTATATTCAACCACGTCCGACGTTATTTACCAGTCTCAAAACGGCGAAAATTTTAAATATTTCTGTGAATTTTCGACAGCCTTGAAAATATTCATAGGAATTTCTTCTGCTGTTTTCTTCAGGCATTAAGTAAAGTTTCACAACCTGTTAAATCACACCGCACTGTGTAAATAATGTCGGAATGGGTGAAAGTGTTTCCGTTCACTCTTCTAAGTAATCGAAGTGATTTTGCTATAGGCCCTATTTCAAATAAATCGATATAGTATATTCATTTAAGTAAAAGATAATACAAGCATGATATGTATATACTGAATACACACAAATGAAGTCTGACTCAGGCCAACATGGAAAATTATACACTAGAAATAACAAAACATAACCGAACATGGTTCATGGGAAGTTTAAAAAAAGCCACGAACCCATTCGGTTCATGACATGCCGCCAAAGTAGGCACAGTGATAAACATCAGTGATGGGCTGGTTTAATCCGAGTTTTGTTACACAAATGAAAGTTAGGTAAAGGTGCTTTATTGCTATTTTTTGTGTACGTTGTCTCAGTTGGCTTGTTACAGACTTTTCTTTATATCAAAGTGCTAATAGGTTTAATCCAAACAGTTGAACCAACTCCACTGGACACAATTTGCATACAGAAACAGAACCTTCCACTTGTGTTGTTACTAGGTTACCACCGAGACCAAAGCACGAAATTGTATTCCAGAAAAGTAACCACCGGCAACCCAAGCCTAACACCGATCCGAAGAACTTAGCAAATTTTAGAATTGCCTTTAAATTGCTTTGCATGAATAAAGAATTATGACCACCGTTGTCCTCCACCACTTTCTAACTTAGGCGCACTTACTCGATTTGGTGAGGGAGGATTTTACATTCCAACATGCAATGCGTAACGCAGCTGCTTTTATCATGCATGGCACATATTACTGGAGAGATACAGTGGCACAAACTGTTTTACTGTGGAGGAATTTGAAAATAAAAATGATATTTATATCTGCCGTATTGGAGAATTGAAAAATTCCATTACACACATTCATTAACATGCTAAAAAAAAATTATATTTTTTCCCATGGTTTAGCAAGCTGTAACAAAATCCAATCTAGCCATTTAATTAGTTTTTAAACCAACTAACTTATTTCTGCATTTTGCTTCTTTCTCTGGAGATACTTTAACCTACTGCATTTGGGAGTGAGTTTGTCGTTCACAATAATAAAATAGTCTTGTTCTGGGTGCTGAGTTGAGTGAAAGCAAAATTGTGTGAGAAACCACTTCTGGGCTAAGACTGTGTGCCAACCAATCAGTCTTTATTCTGCTGTGTCCAAAAAATCAGTGGTTTTGCTGAACAATCGTACCAAAACGATCATTGAACAGATGCCACTATTGCTGAAGCCATTACCCGTTATACTGTACTGCTGTGAACCAATACTTTGGTTCAATGAACGTTGGCCAGGACTGCTGCAGATCGTAATTTGTTGCTTCATCTGTGCAATAATTCTTTAGAAATATTTTAATTGAGCGCAACTAAAGCAAAAGCTTACAACGGGGTTTGCACATCTTCAATAACCAAATTTCATGCCTGTTGTAGCTTTTCCGAGGCTCCGAAGTTTTATTTCCCATGTTGGATTTCTGGCTCAATATACCAATTTTGATGCTAAATTTATTTATTTAATATGCTAATGCTAGCAATCAAAACCTTATAAATGTGGAAGGGGAGTAAACATTGTCGGATGTGTGCCTGTGTTAATTTTTTTTTTTTTTTGCTTTAACTAATGGAATCTAGATTAACAGGTTTTTACAAGAATGAATGTTTTCAGTCAATTCACAGTTACTAAATATTCTTTTCAATAAGCTCTGAATTATTCCTTGAATTCCATACTTTTCAAGGCCTGGTAAAAGGTACAACTAAATTCCAGACAGCGTATGAACCTTGATATAGAATGCTTGGCCTGTTCCATTTTCTGGGGACAATGATTTTCCACTGTTCCACAATTGTCAAAACATCGTAGAATTAATAATTTTAGCTTGAAATTTCGTGGTTTTATGGCAACCTTACTACACACACGTGGGACCATTAAAAATCACGCAAATCGCAAATATCCGAATATTTCAACGGATTTTGTGTTACTTTTGGCTTTTTTCAACAATTACGCATTCAGAGTAGCAGGTGCATGCATGAATTTAAACTTTTGTGCGAATTCCAGATTGGTGATATGTGCAGTAATTGTTGTTTCCTAATTTTTTCAGCAGAACAGCAATTGTTTTAACACCAAATTTAAACTTTGAAATTTAATTTTTCTCCTTAGCATAACTTTTTTTTTATTCTCCATGGTAAATGACAATCTGTTCCCGCAGAATTTTGTGCTTGATGCCACGGAAAATCATTATCTCAGCTACTTACTGATGTCAGTGCCCACGGTCAGATCACAGTTTGGTTGATTAGCTGGTGATCAATAATTTTCTTAATATTTACTGGCTACCAGTCTTTACTGATTAGGTGCTGATCAACAAACAGATACTGATTGAACACGATCTAATAGGTATACCCTTATTCTTAACAATGCCAACATTGCAGTCATTGTACATTTGATGTGAATATATACCTTGCGTCTGAGCGACGTGCTTCCCTCTGGAGCCCTTCTTAATTGCAGGGCAAAATGGTCCCTGTTTGGCCACGACTGTTGGACAGACAAGGGAAGGTCGTCGGGATATAATTTCCTCTCGCCTACAAAAGAAAAAAAAAGTGTCAGATTTTGTAATACACTAACAAAGGAATAAGAGTGGTGGACTGCAGTCCAGTCGGAAATTAAATGTACAGCGGCTGAAGCAGCTTTTAATGAAAAAGTAAATCAGAAATAGGGAAGTTTAACATCGAAAGACGAAAGAATTTTGTTTGGTGAAATTCCTAAAAGTAAGGAATATTAACTCTTTTAAATTTTAATATCATATATAAAGCTAACACTAAATAACAATGCAACAATGTTTACCATGATAATTTCTCTGTTTAATGTGATAATTTGAAAACTGACATCAGAGAAGAGATTGGATCTGGAAAAGGTGGTCTTTATTTTCACTTTTTTTTTTTTACTTAGAATACACAAAATACCGGCAACCGGCGTTTACAGTGGTTTTAAAATCGACATAACTTCGTGAAAACACACACAACCACCAGGCAGGAACGCACACACAAAGTTCCTTTGAATTCTCGGTGAATTCCACCCCGTTCACCTTCTTCAGAAAAAATGTCAACACAAAAACATCCGAAAGTGGGGTATCCAGATGGCAAGTGAAGATCAGTGATGCATCCCTCCACGCGCGTGTTTTTGAAATCTGGAATTCGCGAACTTTGACATGTAGTTTTCGGACGTTTTTGTGTTGACATTTTTTCTGAAGAAGGTTAACGGGGTGGAATTCACCGAAAATTCAAAGGAACTTTGTGTGTGTGTTTCTGCCTGGTGGTTGTGTGTTTTCACGAAGTTATGTTACTTAGAATAGTTTGGAATTAACAAAATTTCAGGTTGCACATTTTCTGTGGACCACCCTGCATTCAATTCATATTTTCTTTATTTCCTAAACATTCATGAAATAATTTCTTATTTTTCAACTTTTTCCCCACTTTTGAACTTCCTTAATTTTTTTAAATTTTTAAAATTTCAATTTCAGTTTATTACCAGCTATTAAAAAATTAAAATAGGACATGCAATGCAGTTTGTTAAATTGTTGATTATTATTTTTATCATTAGGAACTTGTATTCGGAAACTTTTGCATCGACTCAAACGTTTAGTACAAATTAGGTTCATTACCTTGTTTGCAAAAGTTTTCGATTACAGCTTCTTAAATGATGAAAAATAAGACACAAGGAATCACTAGCCCCAAAATGGAGAAAAAGTAGGGAAATAAAGAAAGTTTCCGCGAAAGTAGACAAGGAAAAAAAGAACTGAAAATGGATTTTTTTTAACGATGTAAAGCTTACACAGAGGCTATAAAAACATTGTAAAAAACTATTTATTCCACTTACATTTTCTGAGCTTGCAAACTTCATGGAGCGAAAACTTTGAGGCATTCAGGTCATGAAGATTGTAGCAGTTGAGAAGTAGTTGAATCAACTGTTCGACTGTCGTCCTTTCCGAGATAAGAAGACTTTTGTATTGCGACTGGAATTAAAACAAAACTCAATTAACAATAGTTTCGAAGAATAAATGTGTAAAGTGGCCCTCATCAACACAGAAATGGTGGTGACTGTGCGCAGCTTTTTTTTCCCAGCTGAAGGGCAAATAAACAGCGGAAAAAAGCTAAAGAAAAAAGTCGTGGAAAGATTCAAATAGTTTTGTCGATTTTTATATTTTTCCGTGTTTTTGTTTTAGGTCCTAAAAAAAATCGACCATGGCAAATTTGCCTTGGCTCGAATTTCATCAAGCAGGCAAAGGAAGTTTCGCCAGGAAACATATTTTTGTTGCAACCTTTTTTTCCTCCAGCTGTTTCTCCATGATTTTTTTTCCTAGATCTGTGATTTCACCCCAACCTTAACCCCAAAAGTTTTCTGAAAGAGCTACAATTATTACGTTTTAAAAGTTCGTTTTATTAGACTTATGTCTAAGCAATGTTTTTTTTTTACATTTACATTAGTCGTTAAATAACATTTAGTCATTATCACGGAAAAATAGGATTTATTTCCATGTGTCAGCACAAAGAAAACCATTAACATCCACTGCATTAATACGACAATGAAAAAAATAAATTGAAAACATGCCATCAGCTATTTGTATCGGTTTATTTATATTAAGAAAGGTTAAATTTGTCATTTTTGACAGGGGTGTCCCATGTCTTAAGGGCAGAGCTGCCAAAATGAGGTCAAAAATTATCTATTTATTTTAAAAATAGACTGTTTTCGTTGGAAAATAGCTACGCGACAAACCAGGTCAAAATTGTACAAAAGTTGAAGAAAGTATACGTCTTTAATGCTTAATACTTCGGTGAAATTCCTACGGGTGTAGATAGGGGGAGGGGGGGGGGGCTAAAGCCAAAATATTGCACTAGGGGAGGGGGTAATTTCTGTTACTATTTCTTGCCAACAACAGTGTCAACCTAACGAACGACTATTTATAAATTTTTTTTACATGTTATATTGTGATGGAAGTCTTTTAAAGAATATAATTATAACCATGTATATTAACTAGGATGATTGATATTGGCGTCTATCCAAAGAAATGGCAAAAACGTACAATTGTTTATTTGTACAAAACGCTGTGTGAATTAGTTTTAATTGTTTCTTTGTATTTTAGAATATTAAAAACTCCTATTAATGTTTACAAGTTTACTAATAGCCTTATTCCACCTCAAAAGTCTAAACTTGGCGTCTGTATTTTCACACATTTTTTAGTTGTGGCATTTTTTTCTTTTTCTGTGAATACACAATTTTGAATTGAATTGCTACTAGTGGAAAATGCAGAATTTTTTTTAATGTTGAATTAAGGACGGAAAAACTAACAAGAAAAAATCGTAAATACTGAGTTGATTGATTGACCCTATAATTTAAACTTGATTAGCACACTTGGGCAAATCAGAGAGAGAGGTCACATAATTTTAAGATCCTAGGATAGCTGATCCTTGTTGATGATTCGTGATCCTTCTAACCCGGACCTAAATCATGATTAAGCCCGATGGTCCAACCCTCCTTTACCACAACCAGTGCGGGTTCCGCGTCTCTTTCTCCTGATTTCCCTTTGTAAAACAAATTTTCTCTTTTATTTCTTACAATGGACTTCCTTGACATGTTGCCTCAATTCTTAAAAGGGGAAAATTCTCTATTTTCGTGCATCCTGCGCATATAACTTTTCCAATACGTCTGTGTGAAAGAAGCAACATCATCCCCGTACGTGGGGGGAAAACACAGGAAATTAAAAACCGTTCCAACATTTGCATAAGTTTGAATTAATGTTGCAGAATTGAGTCATACAGGAAAGCTAACATGGAGGCCCGTATCTTTAACCCAACTACTAAATTGGAAAAACTAAATTGTGTGTTTTCACAAATTATTCAGTTAGACCAGTTATTATTGACTGAAACTTCTTTAAAACTGCATTTTAAACAAGGAAATCTGACAAATGTGCTTAACATTTTTATAATATTTAAAATGTTTATTTTATGTTGTACATGAATTTAAATTTTTTGATTCTAGTTGGGAATGGGACGTGCTGGAACACAAGGAAGGGTCAAAAAATGAACTGGACACCATTCGTCGGGAAAATCACAAATTCAGGGGCGTACTGGTCATACGGGAAAGAGGGAGGTTTCCCGTGGGGCCTGTCAGGGGCCTACCGATATGTACGAAATGCCACAAGAGGGGCCTACGATAACCATTTCCCGGGTCTATATGGCTCTGCCAATACGCCCCTGCATCACAGGCATACCGAATTTACCTAATTTTAAATTTTCTTCCTTAAATAAATTCAAAACCAAAAAAGTGGAGCTAAGTGACAACAAATCCTTTCTCTAAATTCACCCTAGCGCGATCCTCTTTAGCTCATCATTACAAAACCTAGCAAGGCCTTGTTGCATTGCATAATACCCGTCTTCCCTCCCACAGCCACATGTAAGGCAATCTGAAATTAGGAGTGGGGGGGGGGGTGGGGGGGGCTACTATATCTGGACCGCAGTTTCTTACAGACCTTGAACTCACACATGGCTTTCGAGTCTGGTCGTCGTAAGATTATAAGAAACCAGATCAAATGATATCCGAATCCGGAACCAACCCCCCCCCGCCCCAACCCCACCCTCCCAAGATCCTCCCCCTCCCCTCCTAGCATCCCTACTCCAATACCACATGGAGTCGAACGCCATAAGAGGAGAGAGTGGACCAGACAAGTTAAGTTTCTAATGAATATGGCTCTCAAGTTACTTACCCCGGCCATAAGGCAGCTGTCGTATACTTTCACGAGGCCTCCTCGGCGCATTTGTAGGGAGAATCTAGTAAAAACAGGGGAAAAAAATTACAGTTAATAATTCGTATTTGTAACGTTTCTGTATGAAAACTACAATTCATTTTCACTCAATATGAAATTCACGCTTTAGCATTCATATAACGCGAAAAACCTACCGCAAGAAAAAAAATTACATTTGCAGCGTTCGCCGAATGGGGGACGCAAAAGGGGGTGTGTGGGGGGGGGGGGGGGGGGTATTCACGGGAGTGTGAGTTTCGGGCAAGGAGGGGAGTTCACTAAATTTGTGACGCCACACATAATCTTTTTTTTTTTTTACCAAGTAACGAAATAAACTTCCAAACCGGATAAAGAGCAACAACAAAAATCGAATGCTACCCCTAAATTTTGAGTTTTCCCGAGTTGTTTCCCCTCCTCAAGGGCGCCCGCCGAACAGCAAAAAGAGGGGGTAGGGGGGGCTCTCGTGACACTAAAAAAATTTTCATTTTGGGGATGTGCCTTACTTTAGTAGATAAATATCAATAAATAAATAAATAAATAAATAAATAAATAAAATGGCTTTGCTTAATGAGTGTTACGAATCCTCAAAAAAAAGCCTTTGAAAAACCTTTGTTTAAAGGTTTTTCCTATTGGCTTTGTAAATTTCTTCATGATTCTGTCTACCAAAAGGGCAAAAAGGCAAAGTAAAAGAGGCGGGGGGGGGGGGCTGGCAATAGCCCTGACGTTACCTGCTCCCTATTTTCGCGCATCATGCGCGTAAGTAGCTTTTGCAACGTTTGCGTATGTAACGCTTTGGTGAATGTCGCAAAACTCGTACGTGGGGGAAAAAACACAGGAAAATAAAGCATATGCAACATTTACATACGTTTTGAACCATTGTTGCAAAATTGAATCACACACCAAAACCAACGTGGAAGCATGCTCCTTTAAGAAGCAAAGAAAAAAAAAACCTCGTATTTTGTTAAATTATTTGACAATAGATATCCGTGTATCGTGGACAACAACCTGTGCGTGTTTCTTACGTTTCTGTAAGAAAAAATTACTAGTTTCTGTAAGAAAAATTTGGAATTACTAGTTACTACGCTGACAAACTCTGTTACGGCAAGCCATTCTTGGTTTTATTTTGGAATTGCAGATAGATATCTTTGAATAAATTCTTGCAGATGTTTTGTAGACATCTTTAAATGATATACGTATATTTTCAGTGAATTAGATACATGCAGTTGAATTAAATACACCTGTTATTCCTTTGAAGATATTTATAAATGGCGCGTAATTATTGATATCTGTAATTGAATTGAAGATATCTAATTGAATTACTGATATCTAGAATTCATTTGTACATACGCATCTTTATATACGCCAAATTAAAGCCATGTGGAAATGAATTAAGAGATATCGTTAATTCAATTACAGATAGCTAATGTTGCATAGTGTAGTAGAATTTACCTTTACACAAAACACAAGGAACGTTTTAGTAAAGACTTATGTTTTGTGTTAAGGAAAATCCTACTACACCATACAATATTAGATATCTGTAATTGAAATGTTGGTCATCGTGGCTGAGTGGTCAGAGATCTCAGCCTGGTTGCTGGAGGTTTGCGGATCCCCTGGAAAGGGGATTTTGGCGGCAAAGTCCCTGCCAGGACTGCCGGCCAGGGTAGTGTGAGAGAGGCTACCATGCTCCTTCAGCAGCTAAGGGAACTATTCTGGCCAATCTTTCGGCCCTTACGATGATCGGAGGTTTCCCGGATCGAATCCCGGGTTAGCACCTCCCTTTACCAAATATTTCTTCTTCTCTAAAAGTCTGGTAATGTTCAAAATTGAGCCGGTTCAGCCATACAAGCATTAAATTGCTTCGGCTGACTTAAGGCTCAAAAGAAATTAATAAAAAAATAAATAAAGATATCTCTAATTGAATTACAGATATCTCTAATTCATTTGAAGATATCGACAGGAGCGCATTATATACACGTCCTCTTATATTTATGCTACCCCTGATATCGATAATGGCACGTATTTACTGATTTCTGCAAACAGGAATTATAAACATTTGCAGATATATGTAATTTAATTCCAGAAGAAAAGCAGGAATGACTTGCCACAGCTAATTGAATTATTCTTTATTTTCAGATCAGCCCTGATAAATTAAACAACCAAACAATAACACAGTTTCTGCCAACCAAGCCATTGCCCTATTTATAGGTGTTCACACAGCGTGTCGCCTATCTCTATTATCTATAGTCTTTTCCACAGCTTCCGGCAACATTGACGACACATTGTCCTCTGGCAGCGACATCTATTGTCAAAAGTCGGCGAACAAAACAACAAACGATGCCCAATGGCTATAACCTCCCGAAATTCCCTTCGAGGGCTGGAAGTTAATTAGGAACAGGAAGATAGGGGAGATCTATACGCCCTTCCAGTTGCGGGGATAAAATGGAAACATTAGTTGGCAGAGCGAGTGAAACGAGCGGGGTCGAACAATCCACTGAACTTGATTTTGTTTGTGTATGTGTTTGTCTGAAATTTCATTGATTGAAATTTCATCAATATTGGATCTTTGGAGCATGTAATGCAAGAGTTCTAAGATGAAATTTCAACCCCAAATGTTTTCGGGTTTTCTGTTGGACAGCTAAGCCGATTTTTAGTAGTGGCGGTAAAGGAACCCGATCTATAAGGCGTAGTGGCCCTGAGCACTAACATGTACATTTGGAGAACGGTGCACCTTGTACTTAAGGAGTATTATACGGTGCACCTGGCCGCTATCCAGTGGGAGGGAGCCAACTTCCAGGCGTGGCCTGTGATTGGTTCCCTAGCCAACTGGATGCAGCCCCGCTCAACACAATATGCTTAGCCATAAAAGGGGAGGTCGGGAAGCAGCCAGACAGTTTCTAACGTAGCGTTCAAGGTGGAAGGACGCTTCCACACTTGGGCCCAGACCAACAGATGGAACCCTGGCTTCCCGCCATGAAAAGTCGGGCAAATATATTGATACCAATCACCTTATAATCCCCACCTAGAAGTGTGACTTGGAGACGTAAGTGTCACCGTGTCACTATTCACTGATTCTTGGTTTTGCAGGTCTATATGAACAACAAATGCATTTGCTCTAGTAAACCATAATGAATGTTCTTTTAGTGTGAAGAATACAGAAAATAATAAAAAGTGGTAAAAATTGTTAAGCAAATCTCGCGCGTAGTGGCCGGGCTATCCAGATGTACTCATGAATCAGTGTTGGATTCGTTTGATTTGTTGTTAATAGCATCGGCTGAGTACTTGTTTACCAATTATGCATAAGTGGACCATAAAATCAGAAAAAACGAAAATTTTATTTCCACAGGGTGTCAAGTTCTGATTTAGTCTTCTGTACAGCTGTCTTTGTCCATCCTTCATCTCTTCCAACTCCTGAACGTTACCAGATAGAGACAAACGGTTCCGCCGTTAGATTCAGCGTCCAAAAATTAGTTAAAAAACACGGCAAATTAAAACATTGGTGCTTCCTTATCAAGCTAATAAGTTTTCTTGATGTAACTCAATAGAAGACGCGCAACCGTAAAAACAAAAGGATTTTGTTAATGACACACATTAGCTTCATTTAAAATAGTCTCGACACCCTGTTGCATGGATGAATACGTCTACTCTCGAACCAAATTCTCCGTTAGCTGCTACTTACGAAATTAAAACTGCAGGTAAAAAATTAGACCTAAAATCATGTTGTCACGGCAACATCAAGTCTCCGCACCACGTTGCATAAATGAATAGGCCTACTTTCCAACCCAATTTTCCATGAGCTGCTACGTACGAAATTAAAACGGCAGGTAAAAATTAGGCCTAAAATCTGACAATTTTGCCTAAATTTTAACATATTTTAAACTGGGAATTATGATGGTTACTACTTTTAGATTGTATAACAGAGATCGGTGTTGCAGTGAGCAATAGAGGTGTGCGCCTCAACATTTTCGAAAGTGGCGGAAGTGTACAGAAGACCATTTGCGACGGGGTAGTCGCTGCAGCCGCTTGTTGAAAAGTGCTAACATTACGTGACCGAGTAAAACTAAAAAAAAAAAAAAAGACGAAAAACCCAAAACCTAACAGATTCCAACACACACAAGTTACCACTACTATTAAATAGAGCATTATCGCATTCTTAAAAATTACCATTAATGAGACAAAACAAAGATAGTGGGTCAAAATTGGCAGAACTAATTACGGTATCTTCCTTTTGTTTTTTAGTGGTGCTACACAAAACAACGAACGTAACCGAACAAAAACAGCAAAACAGTCTTGCCTCATAATGTCTTAATTATTCGTCTGCAACTCAATAATTACGCTTCACTGGAGGCCGATTGTATAACAGTTGTATTAAAAAGGCCAGAACTATGAATTGTGGGAATTTTAGTAACCCACACTGATTCGTGAGAAAGGTCGCTGTGTGGCCTGGTTGTTTGTTTGTACGTAATTTCTATTGTGGAGTTTAAAGTCGCGAGAAATTTGTTGAGTTTACCCTCCCACCTCACACGTACAAACTCATAAATTACGCCAGCACAAAGAAATTTGCGTGATTTTTAAACATTTTTCGAACCGTTTTAAGTCACGTAAAAATGTAGGCTTATGTCTTAATCATGCGCAAGTGTGTGTACACTCTAGACGGTAATTATAGAGATCCGTCCAACAAACGACGCTCTCACAAAAGGTATGAATCGTGGCTTAGCGTCTGAAGTTAATTTTTTTACGCAAAGGTGTATATTTTAAAAGCAGTAAAATTGACACTAGCTGTAACAATTAACAAGAAGTAGAATTACACGTCGAATTTTTAAAGAAGGAAATATGCTAAATTTTATTTACACTGTACTAAAACTCACATAATAAAACACTAAAAACTGTTTTCTTCCCTTTTTAATGATCGCTAGTTTTTGGCAGTTGTAATGGCTTTAATTCTATTCACGTGTCTAATAGTTGAATACAGCAGTAAGGTTTCACGTGGACTAAACAACATTGCAGTAACATTGTAGTATCTGAAATCTTACAGAAAACTTAAGACTCAAACGACAACCAATGATTTATGTTACCTATCTCGCAACAACAAATCTTTCGACTCAAAAGCACTTTTTAAAAAAGCCTCGACTTATTTTTAATTCACATAAGTACAAAAAGAATAATTAAAGTGCAATTAAATCCATTTTGACATTCATGTTTGACTTTTGGATCACTTACACAATAACTAAACACAAGAATTGCGGTAAGAATATGTTACTTACGTCCGATATAACAATTTAATTACTGCATAACCAAAACACGACACGGAGATCGCCATTGTTTTGCTGGAACGCGCAAAAATTATTGCCGACAGATGTCACTTTTCGATTTCGACTCGAAGCCGATTGAGATAGCTGTATTGACTGTGAGGAGCTCAAGCGTCTGACGGCCTTAGCTG
>JAHWFP010273309.1:169286-185327 GCA_023313725.1 Lithobius niger
CGTGTGTGTGTGGGGGGGGGGGGGGAAGGGGGGGGACTACTGAAATTCTCGAACCAATATCAATTTTGTTTTGTATTATTGTAGAGCTCTAAGTGCAACAAAAATAGGTCGTTCATCTAAAAAATTCAAACTACCCCTTCCACAATTCGAAACACGATAGTTTTCGCAATTTTGTTGAGATTTGGTTGACATTTCACAAGGGAGGGAGCTTTGGAGGTGGGTGGGGAGCCGAAATTCGAGGTATAATTTGCAGAAATCGTATAAATTCATCAACGAAACACTGCCCTTGGAGCACTGGGCAGAAGTCATATATACAGGGTTAATAAATTAATGCATTGTAGCATCTCACTCGGTCGACTAATTGTAATCTTCAGAAATCAATTATACACGTATTCCAGAAAATCGTCCGTATAGTACATCGTAGAATGGGTTTTAATAAGAAGACGGCGGCTGAAATAGGTAGATCCACCAACTTTTCACTTTGCAGGAAACACACTAGCGTGTATCTAACTAAATTCATTCTAAATGAAGTCCATTTCACAAGTAGGCCTGCTGAGATTACGAAGATTCAAATCCCCTCATCCCCACTTCCGGTGCGAAACACATACACCCACTTTGGCTTCCGCACAATTCTCAAATTTCGTTCAATAAATAAAAAGCCCCTTTGTATTAAGAAGCCTCAAGATCAGATTCCTACTAGGCTCGTGCAAGAAACGATCAAGAAACTGGGCGGAAGTATCTCCTACCCCCCTCCCCACCACTCCCCAAGTCGAAGAAGGCTGTCTTTCGTCGCTTGCAGCAGTTGAAAACACGTGTTTATGTCCTCCCCTACATCCGGCACGTGCTGGCCCTCAGCCATGCATCAATCCACCCCCACAAAGAGGAAATAAGGGTTTGGATAAAGGGAAGGTACACACAGTCAAAGTATTATTTTTATAAGGAGAAGGTGCACTTACTTGGAGTGCCCCGTCGGGTGACAAGCTTGGAGCTCTGCCGGCCTCGCTTCTTCGTCCAGAACCATGACTGTCCGAACGGGTAGACCTGAAATTAAATTTAAAAAATGTGAAACTGAAGTTTATGTAGGTTTGGGCTACGCTGGCTCAAGTTTCAACATTACCAGACCTTACAAGCACAAGAAAATGTGAGTAGTGCGTGAAATAGTGTAAGAAGTTAAAATGTAACCATTAAAAACGGAAAACCATTATAGAAAAATAGCCACTCAAGCTCTTGTTGACGTGGCAGTTTCTTACAAATCTGCAAGTTGATTCTAGTACACAATTAAAAAAAAGTAGTGATATCATATCAAACACGAAAGCTGGTAAAAGGGACCGCCAAGTTCCGAATGGTTCGGCCCTTCAGAGGAGTGATATCAACACGCCAAAACATTCGCCAAGCTAATCGTACCGAATAATACTTTGAACGTTAAATGAAAACTTGAACATTGCTACCGAAAGTAGCAATGTTCTAGTTTTCATTTAACCTTCGAACTATTAATCGGTGCGATTAACTTGGCGAATGTTTTGGTGTGTTGATATCACTCTTTTGAAGGACCAAACCATTCGGAACTTGGCGCGTTCTTTTACCAGTTTTGGTTTTTGATATGATAAAAGATACGGCTAAGAAAACAAAGTTAAGTAAAACAGTTTAAAATCCATAAAAACGTAAAATCTCAAAGCACAAGAATAAAAATAGCAAAAAAAAAACGACCTAATGCAGCTTAGAAACCACCAGTAGGGAACCTGACCTCGCACCTCATCTACACTAGACGAGAGGTGAGTTTCTAAGCTTCCGTAGGTCCATTTGACTTATTATTTTTATGCTTTGACTTTTTACATTTTCATGGATTTTAAAGTATTTTACATAACTTTGGCTTCTTAGCCCTATCCTTTATTGCTTGATGACGGAGACGGAATTGCTTTGAAATGTGACAAATTGTTTATTTTATGTCCACTCGACTGAAATGCCAATTTTAATCGCAATAACAAACCTGTACATTCGAACCTGAAAATCGATAATTTTATAGTATCAGGGCCCTCTCTTCTGAACTCGCCTCCACATTTATTAGCACCTCTGGTATCCTCCTCTAGTAACTCCTTCGAAACCCCGATGACCAGCTCAACGAAGTTTCTGGTCTGGTGTGAGCTAACTAATTTGGGAGCCATCTCAAGATTCCCTTGACGTTAACTAGAGATATAGTTAATGAGATGCCGCATCTAAGCTTTTCCAAGCCTACGCAGGGCCCTGGCAGTAGTTGAGGCTACTAATACCTCAGCTAATGCTTTGTCTTCGTGGGGTTTTGCAGACAAAGCATTAGCAGAAGTGCTAATGTATGATTTAAAGCACAGTTGGTAAGATAGTTGTTAAGCACTACCATGTTAAGTATAGGGCCTTTGCCAGAGTCCTCTTTCTAAGCCCCAATCAACTTAGATCAAACCTCCAGCCTGAATTATGTTGCTACTCAAACATTTGCAGATATCTGCAATTTGATTATATAGCTGTAATTCAATCGGATTACATTTATCTGTAAGTGAATTATAGATGTCTGTAAATTAATTAGATATATCTGTAATTCATTTAAATATCTCTGTAAACACATGCCACCTTCAAATGGATTACAGATACAATATTCTTTTGAAGATATCTAAATGACATGTATTTACAGATATCTTTAAAAGAAGTACAGATATCTCTGATTCAATTGCAGATATCTATAATTCCCTTACAGATATATGTAATTCAATAGGAGATGTCTGCAAATGTCCAGAAAATTGCAGACATCTTTAATCATTCAAAAACTCCATAAGGGCAAAGGGACCCATCAAGTTTTCGCCATAGAAAGAAGTGATATCATAGCCTAATGGCTGTCACCAAGTTTATGATCGGAACCATGATGACTCAAGCTTAACAGACAATCACCAAGGTGTCAGCTAAGATTTTAGTGATCAGGGTTGGGATGGAAAACTTGTCACGGCCATTTTGGCTCTGATATCACTACTTTTTATGGCAAAAACTTGATGGTTCCCGTTACCCTTAAGGGGTTTTTGCATGATTTCACACGTTTTAGTTTTATGGTTTTGGTTTAGTGTAAGCATTGATTGTGAGCTCCTTACAACCACGACGACCAGGTCAGATATCTCTAAAGGTGAGGGAGAAGGGGAACGTCCAAGACTTGGTCCATTCAATTGCGGTGGCTTTTTCTACGATCTAACGGATGCATTGGATATTTTTTATTTATGCAGCCTATAACGATTTCACTTTGTCATCAAAACAGAGCAATTGCAAAAGTAATACACACATTTCTCCCGAAGGAGGTTTGCAAGCAGCTGCTCCACGCCTCCTCACTCCTAAAAAAAAAAAGATGACAAGGATTGTCTAACACTTTAAATGCAGAGTTTGCCGTTTAGTAATAACCCTAATGAAGATTCAAGGATGTAGCGTATCTCTTGCCACGCCCCCTTCGCCCACCACCCACCACAGCGTACGTGTCCAGCTGGTTGTTGGCCATTTTTGGTCCTTGTTCCGTGCCCACTACAACTCGTCCTTGTTCAAAGGTCACCTTAAGGTGTGGTTGGGGTCAATTGATGAATGCAATACCGTGTTATAAGCCATTCACAACAACCTAACGCCAAAATTAGAATTTAAATCGAAGTTTTAATGCGTTTAAACACAAGGATAAGACGAGTGGTGCATGCCTTATCCTCGATAAAACTCCAAAACGTAAAGAAGAACGATTAATAGCCCAGCTAGCTGTTTCGTGAATAGTTTGGGCAATTCAAAACAGAGAAGGGCCCTGTAATAACTCGTGCTCATGTCGATTGTGCCATGTAACAGATCCTGCGAATTTCCGATTGAACCTACCTTGCAAAATTGTCCCTATAGATCGCCCATCAAGTTGGCTTTTATCAGCAACTATTGCTTACACCAAAGTTAAGATTTCAAAACATAACATTTTCACCAAACCAAACCATAAAACAACCAAAAGGGGTGAAAACATATGAAAACTCCATAAGGGTAAAGGGTTCCCATCACGTTTTCGCCATATAAAGTGGTGATATCAGACAAAAGTGGCTGCCGCCAAGTTTTCGATCCCAACCCTGATCACTTAAACCTTAACTGGCACCTCGGTGATTATCATTTAAGTTTGAGTGATCATGGTGAGGACCACAAACTTGGTGGCAGCCATTTTGGCACTGACATTACTACTTTATATGGCGCAGAGTCGATGGCTTCCTTTACCCTTATGGGGTTTTTGTCTGATAGACATAACAAACATGTCAGAATTCATTTTAATTCGCTCACAACTGGTACTGTTATTTATTCAATTTAAACAAGTATCCCTGCATTTGTTTAAATTGCATAATATGTGTGCGAGAGTGTAAGGGTTTTGGCGTTAAAAGAGGCAACTTTACTTATTTTTTTTATTCATTTTGTTGAGTCATATGAAACGAAAGTCGTATAGATGAAATTTTAAATCTCTCTCCACGTTTCAGAATCAAAGAATCGGAGGGGGCAGGTCGGGTAGGGTGAGAGCTTATCAAACTGATTTGATTAACCATTTTCAGACATCTCTCCCACCATGACAGTGAAATAACAAGTGACTAAACCCTGAATTCCCTTTTAAACGTCACATAAGATACGTAAAGATACAAAAATAAAAAATGTGGGCAACCAAAACAAAACTCACCTGTTTTTCTTACTCCGACCTCCATCGTGAGATAAAAGAGATTGGGGTCTCTATGTTTCATGCGGTATTTATTCAGGACCGCACCGATCAGTTCCCGGCTCGTCGTCCTAGGATTGAGGCTCAGCGTCTTGTATTCGATGTCCGACCTTAGGACACTGGCGTACACTTTGACGGGTACCTTAAAATTAAAGAAACAAGAAGATATTACAAATTTGTCTTCTAATCAAAACTATTTACTGACAGTAATACTGTTTTACGAAGAGTGAGTTTATTGTACAGAAAACAATTTTACAAAATGCTGTGTGTGCTTACACGGCATGGGACACCCTACGAAAAAGTTAAAACTTGTACGAAAAAAAAATCAATACAAACTCAAAAAATAAACGAAAGTAAAAATAAAACGGAACTAAAATCATAAAAGTAATCTTGTCAAAGTAATCTTTCAAAATTAAGTTCAGCCTGAAAGATTGAACAATTTCACTGGAGAGTCAGAACTGATGGCCAGTAGCCACTTAAAACAAGAATTTTTGCAAACGGTTAATGTTAACAATTTCTTTTAAATTACCAGGTACTCTGCTAACAAACGAAGCTGCAGTAAGAAGACGAGTAAACAAACTCCAGTTGTAGCAACTACGACGGAAGTTGTAAAACTACGACGGAAGTTTTACTTTTCTATTCCCTTTTTTTTCCGACTTTGGTTCAAGCTTTGAGGAATGCGTTATGCCTGCCTGGATTCTGCCAAATTGGAATTCCAAATGCGCAGAAATTATACCAAAAATATGCATTATGAGAATATTTACAGCAGTATGAGATTTAGTTTAGTTTATAAAGTTTTTTAGTGAAATTATGCAGCCTGCATAGCTGCAGCAGAGTTTGTAATTTTTTTTCAGAATTCTTGTTAGATTAAAGAGATCTAATAACCGTGTGTCTTTTAAATTGTGCGATTTTGGAATTCCAATTTGGCAGAATCCACGCATTTCTCAAAATTTGATTCTGCAAAATGGACATTTTTTTCTGCTAAAATGGATTCTGCGAATTGGACTACACCCTGAAAATTAAGGGGGAAGTGGGCTACGCACCCGAAGTAGACTAAACTAGTAGAATAATAAAGTCAAACCCATCGTGTGACCTAAGAAAACGGTGGACGATTCCTGGAACTACTCCCTCAGTCGTTCCCTGGCACCCCAACAATCCCCACCATCTTAAATAACATCCCTTTCCCCCGTTTATTTTCCTACGAAATTCTCACTTGCACAGCTTATCTCCCCCCGCCCCCCCCCCCCTTCTTCTTCCTCTCAACTGAAGAGAGCAAGAAGACAGCCGGACTCAGCTGCTAAAAACCAAAACGCGTACTTGAATGTCACTGGATCTTAGCGCACCCCAACACCTCCCTCTCGTCTCCTTCAATATACAGACAAGCTTCACTACTTGCCACCATTTACAACCAGAAGTCGTCGGCATAACCCAAAGAAGGAAAGATACTTGTACGATAAGACGGACCAATACGGTTCCTTCTGCGTTACACCATTACTTCCGGTCCAGGCCGCGAAAACACTGGTGGCAGCCATGTTAAAGGAAGTGACGTCACAAACCACCTCCTGCAATTCGCAGAAGGCGCTATTAAGTATTAACTACAAACAGACTATAAACAACGGGCTGCCATTTTGTACAAGACACCAACAGCAATTTAAAGGCATCAATGACCAGGTAAGCCCAACAAACCAACCATTATTAATAATAAAGTGCTGTTACGAAGACGAAGCGTGAGCACGAATCAAAGCACTTTACGAAAACGCGTCTAAAAGGGGGGATGGTGGAATGCTCGAAAAACGGAAATTTTAATAAGAAGAATCTCCCATTTATTATACTTTTGCTTGTTTATTAAAGTAAACTATAATTGTTTTTTGTTTTATTATAATTTTATTGTTGTTTTTCTAACCAAAAAGGCTGATAATTGTAAAAATTACCTTTTTCAAATTTTGAATTCCATTGTTTGGGCTAGTGTTGGGCGGTATACCGGTTCTCACGGTGTACCGCGGTACCAAAAATGCAACGGTACCAAATACCGTGCCTTGTTAAAATACCGGTATTGTTTTAATATGAAAAAAGGCGCTAAAATTATAACAATAGTTCAGTCAGTCCTTGTGTTGTAGGGCTCAAAAGCAGTGTAATAATCAGTTAAAGATCAACAATGGTAAAATTGGAATTGTAAACAATGTTCAAAAGTGGAGCCAAATTTCTGTAACTTTGATGCTACAACCAGAGTAAGAACCAACCGAAAAATAAAATTGAGGTCAGTGGTCTACTTGGTGATTATTTTTTATGTGTATTTTTTTGGAAGGGGGGAGGGGCTACGTAAATGAAATTGATGGTTCCATTTCCAACCTTAATTAGTTTGATTAGGCTACTTAATACCAAAGGAAGTACCGCCAAATTTTAAGAACCGTTAAATACCGAGTACCGCGGTACCTAGGATGGTACCGGCACCGTCACAAAAATGTCGGGTACCGCCCAACACTAGTTTGGGCTACCACCAGTTACATACAATATTAAGATGCGTTCCTTCCATTGCTCTGATTGGCTATTTGGGTTGATTTGGCGGCTGTGACGTCACACCACGGCACAAAAGGAGCCAATCACCGCACAGAACGCGTTTTGAACTGTCTTTACTACTGTCGTTGTATCGACGCCTCGCCGAAATCGACGCCTCGCCGAAAACACCACAAACGTAACCTAACCTAAACTGATAAACATACCTAACCTAGCTCATCATTCTTTCAAAAGCGATTTATTGGTTTTTCAGCACGGCTAAAATGTTGATTCCGGTTTTAAGTTGCTCTAAGTAGTGTATAACGTCAACAACACGGGGAGACACATTGGAAATTGAAGGGAGTTATCCAGCAATAAGAAGAGCAAGACAGCGGGAGTTGAGGGAGGGGTGATCTAAAAAGGAAGAGCTTCATTAGACATCATTAAACAAGAGACTACTTGATTATAAGATGGAGAGCCTTATCCTGTCGCCCTAATGTCTGGAATGTATTGTTAGCTCGGTCTGCCTATGTCGTTGTCAAGGGAACGATTCTATAGCGAGGGAGTTATGCACGCGCACCAATTTGTAAATCACTGCTCCCGTGCAAACAGGGCGTCGCCCCCTCCCCACCCCCCCTCGGCAATCTCATATAAGTACAGCCAAGCACAATGGTAGCCGTCTCATCAATACAGTCCGGATTTTCGTGTACTTTTGTCGGTTTCGTACGGAAATTTTACTTCGATTGAAAAAAATGGCATGAAGTTCATTTACGCTGCAAATTGTTTTCCGTATCTAACGGAAAAACGTCAAATTCTCGTAACTATAACTCGCAAGGACCAGTCTTTAACTCAGACTTTCTACGTCATTAAATTTATAAGTAACGACCAAACGACCTACTCTGGGGCCACTAGCCCTGAGCTCGATTTCCAAAAATGGAAACCGAAACTCATTAAATTGCAATATGTTAGGCATGTTCTTCATAAGGCAGTTCGTAGTAACACCCGCAGTAACCACAACGCAGTAACTAATGGGTTAGGTCCGTTGACTTGGCTCGAATTTCACCAGCAAGGTATGGCGTTCCACAATACAGTATACAACTGATTGAAAGTGCACAGAACAACAAAATCACGATAATCTCAACGACATTTTATGACAAACGTCCAAGTTATTTTAAAATGCTGGCTTTGTCTTGCTCAAAGCTATGGCAATATTTTAAATTATCACACACAAAAAAATTAAGGGCTATTAAGGATGTAGTTACCAACATTAGGGAATCCAAGACCTTGAATTTCTTATTAACAATTGCAACCATTAAAAAAGGCGTTACGATGACTGAACACAACCACACGGTGTACCTTGCAGCTATCCAATACAAGCCTTCACATGACTATAATTGTCATACCGTCACAACTTATTTGCAAGATAACAACTACACATTTTTTTTTGGGGGGGGGGGGGGGGGGGGGGCATTTTTAGTAAATAAAATTTTGAAGACAAAACCTTAAATAAAACCAAAACCTTAAATCCTTAAAAATTATCTTATATCAGGTTTTCCAATGTTGTTCCTTTTTTTTTTTTTGCAAAGAAAAATTAAAAAAAAAAACTCCCCCCCCCCCCCCCTCACCCCAAAATCCATGGAAACCTGTCATAATGCTAATAAATTCCTAGGGAATAAATGAAAAAAGTACTCTCTACTAGCCGGATATGGTAGTGATGTACCGTAACATGCTTCAGCCTCCGGACGCTGGGAGACCTTACGGTGCTTCCCCAGACTTCCTAACTAGGTCTTTTTGTCGCCCATCCCCCTTCAGAAAATTTTTCCGGACAGTTATTGATATTTTGTCAGTATCAGAATCTGCAAATACGTGTCGCTATTTTCGCGCCAACAAACCAGCTGGTATCACTTTTTGTCCCTTCACCATATGTTATCCAATCAGGACTAGAGGGGGGGGGGGTGGTGCTAACCGACAGCAGTGGGGTAAGACTCGAAATACAGGTTTTCATTAGCACGCATAGCTTTGCATGCAGTGCAGGCCTGTTCGATTAGAGGCAATGCACGTGATCTACAACTAACAGTGTCGATACCGTTAAAGAGCAATGAGCATTTCTGTGCATCAATTAATTTCTTGACCCCAAATGACACTCCTACTCCTAGTCTCCTACACGCAAAAGGAACGACTCCGTGAATGTTTACAGATGATTTTACGCAATTTAAACCTTTGTTCGATTTTTTTGCCATTAGATGGTGGTGAGACTGACACTTCTTTCCATTTTAACGAGAATTTTGCCATCAAGACTATTAAACAAATTTTCGTTATGATGTAAAAGTTTACACTTTTTTGGGGGGAAGGGAAGCAGTTAAATGCGAATACTTACGAAATAGTGTATGGCCGTTGTATAGAAAGTACAACGCCATCTATTAGCAGAAAAGTGGAACAAAAATTTTTCTTTAATGTGAGGAATATGTTTAAATTGCGTAAGAATGAACAGCTCCCCATCGTTCTGCATGTGTGTAGTGCAAGAACCAGTGGTGCACTCAGGAATTCTTTTTTTTTTGGGGGGGGGGGGGTTCACTTTCTCCTACTCTCCCCCCCCCCTTCCCTGAGCGCACAACTGCCACGAATTAAGTATTAAAAAAAAAAGGAAAAATTGCCGAAACTGTCAGCAAGCATCAATTTCCTAGTATTTCCGAACGTATATTCTTCGAAGACGGTCCCTCAATCATGGCCGACATGTGGGAATCATTAGTCGTCACTACGATAACCAATCAGCTTCAGACAACACGAGTTATCTTTACAGTTTATCTGGACGTTATTGGAAGCCAAGGAGTTGCCGATAAATACAATATAGCATACGTCCGGCTTTGTTTGAAAAGAAGGAAGCAGATACCGTAAGCCCATTGAAGTCCCTCATCTGGATTTAATCCCCGTCCCCCACTGAGCACGACTTCCCTTTCCCCCATTTCTCACCCACCCCTCAGTCAGCACGTGCCTTCAAATTCCCTCACGTTTATCCCCGCCACCGTTTGACCATTGAATCCTCCAATTTTACCTGAACAGGACAGGACTGAATACGTTAAAAGGGAAATAATCCACGGCCGTTCTGAACATTCCAAACTGCGAAAAGATCTATTATAATTCTTTGTATGCATTTCATATTGTGTTAATTTACAAATTTTATTTTTGGGTTCAATATTCTGTCACCGGACATCGCCAGTGACAGAATTCCGTATTCGGAACCCAAAACTATGCTGCCTTTAAACACGGAAAAACACTCGCTTTAGGTTGATAAATTCAAATTTTTTTCTATAGTTCCCAAGCAACTATCACAGCAACAAATTCAGTTTATGTAATTGAAGGGGCGGGGAACCGCTTCATGGTCCTGGAGGGGGGAGGGTAGGAGGGGGGGTCACTGCGAAGGATCCCATTTTTGGAGGAAACGTTAAAAATGAAAAATTTGAAATTACGACCCAGCTATTATGTTTGCCTTGGGGGAGGGGGAACCTGGATGAATTGAAAATGTGACCTCCAAATTTCGACCACCCCTTCCCGGGACCCTGAAAAAAACGTTAAGTGTAGATGATTTCCTCTGAACTCATTAAATAGCATTTCGCATCGACAGGTTCCCAACAGTGTGGAAAACGAACCATGGCTTAACATTCTTGAAAACATTCCAAGACGTGTTTTTTAACCACCTTTGAACCGAGATTCATGATTCATGACGGTTGAATCTGATGTAAGGGATGGATATTGGAACGAATAAGGCACTTCGAGTTAACATGTCCACAAATTTAACAAAGTGGAAAATACCCCATGTTGCAAAAAACATTTTTAGAAAGTGGTATTTTAAAGAATTATTCACCGGATGACACTAGATATGACGTCAAAATCTTATTTAAAAAACTTATGTTGTGGCAGGATTGGTGGAGGGGGGGCCCCCCACTTTCCTCCAGAAACCATGGCGTTTGTAGAAATTTGACTGCTGAAAGTGTCATTTTTCATATCCCAAAACGACTTTTCCTCCAGTTAACCAGTTTGGCCAGAGTTTTTTTTGTGTAACCTCACACCCTACCCCTTGATTGTCTTATAAGTGTATGACCCCCCACGCCCCGAGATGGTTCAAAGAAATCCCCCCCCCCTCCCAAGACAAATAATGACCGGCCCCCTTAGGCTTGTGGGAGTAAATATAACTTAAAAAGCAGAAACACCCTGGCTGAAACTTTTGTGAAATAATATTGTAAAAGACTCTTCAATCGTGGCTTTTGGTGCAAAGCAACTGCCAACAAAACGTAGAACATCGCGCGTTTCAAGCTTAAGAAATATGCTCTAAGGGCGCGTTTACGCAACGACTCGCCTTTGCATTCTCGCAGCTAGAATTTAATCGTGATGGCAAGGGCGTCGTTACCATGGTAACAACGCTACCTGGATTAGCTAAAATCCGACATCGTTTGAGTAAATACTTGCAGTCTTATAATCCGTGCCAATAATATAAAGAATTCCTCATGACGAAACAATTTTTCCAAACGCTTCTGAACTCACGTTATTTGCCGTTTTCGTTGCGAGGCGGCAGACATAAAACTGCCGCCATGTTGGAATTTGAGGTGATTTCTAGCTTCTAGCTGCGATAATGCAAAAACGAGTGGTTGCGTAAACGTGCCCTAACACCATTGGCTTCAGTAAGACGCCTTTTTTTCCCCTCCATGTTTACCCAGTGCACCTTGCAGCTAGTCTAATTACTGGCTCCCACAGAAGAGTTTTATATAATAATATGACGTAATGTCACTTGCTCTATGCATGGTCCATCTTTAGGGGATTATTGCTCGTTTGAAACCACGGAAGTGAATTGCCAGAACAGACATAACGTTTTATACATCTGTGTTCGCACACAATGAACGTAGGCTACTGACAAAATAGCCTTCAGATTTGTAACCAATTGACGATAATTGCACCGCTAGGTGTTCGGATTAAACGCCCAGACTATTCATACGTCACAGCCGATCCCATCGACCTCAAAACCATTTAACATTACATCAACACTTAGTCTAGTATTTAAATATACATTTCAGTGGTTTGACCTGCCAACGGCGGAGAGAACCAACGGTCAAGCTCCTCCTGGGAGAGGTCCACAAAAAAGTTTGGGCAACACAATGCACAATCCAGATATCTTACAACTCAAGTGTCCGAACAGTGAAGCATTATTAAACACGCAAACGTGCGGATTTATTTTGATATGGAGAAAGAAAGGACACTGAACCCTTACTGGAATGAATATAAGGAACTAAAAATGTGAACTGTCACTTTTGTCGGATTTATTATGGGACAAAATGCAAGTGTTGGGACAGCTTACTTCAGATGCGAATCTTTTCGGTTAGCTTTCTGGACTTGGACTTTTCAGAGAACACAATTACAGTTACTCGGCCGAGCGAGAGAAGCAGAGGTGTGCGCCCTCAATTATTCTTTGGCGGCAAGCGAACACGATTTTTTTTTTTACGACAGCATAAATCGGCTCGGACGGCAGCGACGACTTACAACAGTTTTAGATGGCAGCGACGACTTACAACAATTTTAGACGGCGGCGTAGCTCCCGTAAATCCTGCAGACATACACCTGAATTTTTCTCTTCGTCTTTGCAAAACTATTTACTATTTGTGAACAGTGCAGATCACAATGTTAAAGAGCTTTGATTGTCATTCAAAACAAACGTAACTGATGTATATACGTCGTTTTTTTAACGGATTATTATTTCCATTTCAAATTTTGTAACTACACTTTCAACAGGAATTATTAAAAAATACGGCAGAATTCTCGAGGCTGTCGCTGTGACGTGTCGGCGCACACCTCTGAGCAAGCGAAGGAACCCAACACCAATCTTTACAAACGCATCTGGGTAGCCCCGTCACATGCGCAACGCACGCTGGAGAAATGATGAAAAAAATCGGCCGCTTAGTTTCAAAACGAGCGAAATTGACAGTAATAACCTAACCTAACAACTTTTTTTCTGTGAATGGAGGAAAGAGTTTATCGTAAATACAAAAAACTTTTGCATAATCCATGACTGCCTTCCACGTGTACGCTTATTTTCAAATACATGCGTGGGTGTTTTAAATTTCACTTGAAAATGAAGACTGGCGAAGATGAGAAAGAGGAGGCATCGGCCTGCATCCGTGATCGAAGTGTGATTTTGCCATCGAGGCGTTCCATTCCTCCCTCCCCCGACCGATACACAGCCACTGGCCCGTTTCTTCCTGTTTGAGATAAAAATAAGAGAGGCCAAGCTATCAACAAGACGAAAGCATTTACACACAAGCCAACTGATGACGGTTGCATCGACACGAATAATGTGATGGCTTCCTACCAAGGGTCTAAGAATTTATCTTGAAAATGAGGGGTTTCTGTTTTAACTTCAAATGTACTGAATGAGTACGTGCACAAGGGAGACAACCTTCAGTGAAGGATGAAGGTACCTTTGAAGAGAAAGAAGGTTTTTTTTTAAATTTATTTATACACCTAACTACACAGAGTAGGCGACGAGAGGGACAATTTAGTTGGAGAAATCCAAGCGGAAAACCCAGGATCTTTGACATGCCACAAAGACATGAGCACGAAACACCACCGGGCCCTTCTTCAGAACAAAGGGTGCTTGTCATTCACGTATCTCCATTATTGAATACTCTTTCTTAGCCGATACAAAAACGACTGAAAACGTGAAATCTATCCAATTTGGGTCATTTCCTGACACCGGGTGTGCGCAGTTAGCTAATTCACAGCCCCATACGAAACAAGGCTCAGGAAATAAATTCGTATCCAGGTGAAAATGTTTACCCTTTCCGGTAAATTCGGGCCAAGATATCTGATCTACAATACCACCAACATCGTAAACATCAAAATCAAAAACATAAAGAAAAAGACAATGGAAAAAGAAATTCGTGGTGAAACAATGAAAGGGCTTGTTTTCTGGAGGGCTGCTGCACTAACTGCTAATCATTAAAAAGACAAGACAAGTTGATTAAGAAAGAATTTGAGATTTACTAATATCAGTACCATTTCTTGTTACTAGATGGCGGTGTTAGGAACGTGTGTTAACCTAACTGCTGTTGAATAAAGTCGTGCATTTTTCTGGTGTTATATTTTTGTTTTTTTTTTGGTCAAATGTTTGTTCTATTTAGGAAAAAAAATAAAAAATATATATGCATGCTAGATAAATCAGTTAACACACTTAGCCAACACTGACATCTATTGGCAAGAAATGGCAGTAAAATTGGTAAATCTCAAATTCTTTCTTTTTATTGTATAAAATGCTGTATGAAACTGGTTTTAATGTTTTTTTTGTGTTTAAGACTTGAAAAAGGCCTATTTTGGTGGTAACAAACAATAAATGAACATCATCAACTAATTTTAGTTTAAGCCTGGAACTGTGACGCGTTCAGGAGAAGAAAAATTAACGAAAAAAACTAGGCTTCTCATAAACTGCATGCAACTACGTTCTTCCTACACGCGTCAAGCCAAAAATCGAGTGCGTTTTGCAATTTTATTTTAAAATCGTTAACAAGACTCGAAATTGCTTATTTCAGTAACTGGAAGACAAGTAAATAAATCATTTTATTTTATCGACGTAAACTTTGGACCTCGAATAAAACCTGTCACTTATCGAAAGTTTTAAAGTTGTGTTGCCCGCCGTTTTAAAAATCAAAGTCATGCAATAAATCAACATTTTCCAGGCTTAGTGTAAAACGACATGTTCTTTGAACGTTGACTCCTTGTGGGGGTGTTGAGAATCCTAGTAGGGTCGGGGTTGGGGGTGGTGGGGCACGGATGCGCAAAAAAAAAAGGGGGGGGGGGGTGGAGGGAACCCGAGTTTGTTGATATAAGCTCATCCACGTCTCGAACCAGATGGTCGATGCCACGCCAGCCGGGTCTGAACAGAAGCTGTTGATTTTAGATTCTTACCGATTTTTTTTATTTCTAAACACGATTCGCGTTGCGTGTTACTCGAGTGGGGAGGGGGATGTGCGTAGAGTTAAGACTTCTGGGATTAGCTTGTCATCTTCCAAATGGCGGGAGTCTATAAACAAACGTTAGGCTTAAAACTTTTCGGCTCTTGCCATTTGGTGATTTGAAAACAAGTTCGCTTCGCTTTTCTACACTTCCGCCTCCCCCTCCCCCACAATGCTCATTTAGGTGTTGAAATCTCTAACACAGAAAGGCCACATACCTAGATCAATGGCGTTATGTATAAATCAAATTCGCGAATAGCTCAGAGCAAATAGAAGGAATGCGGGAAGGAATTTTTTAAATCTGAAAAATTAAAAATTATCATACGTAACAAACATCCCAAAAGCTAATGCAGTGCCGTAACTAGACTTTTTCAAAGTGGGGGTGCAATAGTAAAATGTAAGGCCCCAAAAGACTGAACAATTCTCGGTGCAGGGTTGTGGCCTATTTAACAACCCTTTTTTTTTATACAAATTTGGGCCTTTTCCAAAAGTTTTAACCCTTTCCAAAAGTTTTAGCCCTTCCTTAAAGTTTCAACTCTTCCCTATGAAATTTTCAGCCCTTCCCTAAATTTTCAGCTATTCCCTTAAGTTTAAGCCCTTTCCTGAAGTTTCTGCCCTTCCCTAAAGTTTCATCCCTTTCTTAAGTTTCATCCCTTCCGTAAAGTTTCAGCCCTTCCCGAAAGTTTCAACTCTTTCCTAAAGTTTAAGCCCTTCCCTAAAGTTTCTACTCTTCCCTATGAAATTTTTAGCCCTTTCCTAAAGTTTCAGCCATTCTCTTAAGTTTCAACCCTTCCCTAAAGTGTTAGCCCTTCCCTAAACTATTAGCCCTTCCCT
>JAHWFP010273309.1:185337-272049 GCA_023313725.1 Lithobius niger
TAGCCCTTCCCTAAAGTTTTAGTCCTTCCTTAAAGTTTCAGCCCTTTGCTAAAGTTTCAGTCCTCCCCAAGTTTCAGCCTTTTTCTAAAGCAGGTGTCTTTAATTGCCATGCTAACTTTACGGCGACATACTAGCGTGCGTCTTGACAGTAATTTGCCAAAAATGTCCAACGAACACATTTAAGAAAACGAACTTTTCAACTCTGCACGAACGAACAATTGTTACACCATTACGGGTAGTAGGCTATTCTGTCAGTCAGTCAAACCCATTGTGAAAATTGGCCGAAATTTACGATTGCATTGCCACGGCCCTTTTTTCATCACAACCGCTAATAATTCTCGTCGTAAATGATTATTTAATTATTGCTGCAATTGAGGAAACGAATAATCATCTTCTAGTTCTAAAGGGAGGAGATGACGTCACAAACATGACCTCATCAAGACCAAGATTATATATATATGCCTTGTAGGCGGTTACGGCATCAAGAGTGTATATAAACACTCTTAATAAAAGCAACGGACTTGACCGTTAGCCAATAGATGGGAATGTATGATTTTGAAAATACGCTTTTAGCTCATCATTACCCTGGCCCATAAAATGGGAGCAATTTTACCTTATGTGGTTATTTATCAGGAGATTAGGCCTAGCGGTTTAATGTGCCACGAAAAATTCCGATTAAGCCTAACTTAAACTTGTTTATTTATGGCATATGGCCTGCATTTTTACATAAACTTTAGGGCCAAATTTTTGAAACTGAATACAAAAATTCTGTCGAATATTAGTTGAATTTACGTATCGCTAGGTATTGCTGTGTTAATTTCTCTCATTAATGATTAAACAGGAAATTAGATGACAAAAAATTTTTATTACAAATAATAGGCATGTTTTAACTCTTAAACACGCAAAAAAAAAAAAAAAAATTATAATTCGTTGCGTACAGCATTTTATACAACGAAGTGAAGGAATTTTAGATTTGACAGTTTTAGTACCACTTCTTGCCACTAGCTAAGTGTTTAGCTAAGTGTATAAACCTAACCGCAGTTTAAACAACTTGTGCTTTTTTTCTGATGTCATATTTTTGCCTTTTTTGATCAAATGTTTGTTTATTTTTTGGTAAAAAATAGAGGCATGCAAGTTAAATCATTCAACACACTTTGTTAACAATGGCATCTAGCGGCAAGAAATGGTACTAAAATTCTTAAATCTTAAATTCATTCTTTTTAATTTTTAAAATACTGTGTGCACGGATTTTAATTATTCTTTTTGTATTCCAGAGAGTTAAAAAATCTGGAACGGAATTTAAATGGACAGTATTGTTTGTCCTGGCAGAATTTAATCGCCAACACGCTGCCCACTACTTCTCACGTCATCCACAATTAGTTAGTTTCACTTCCAACCAGAATCCGCTGTTGTACCAAACGACGTCATATCCAATACAACCAAAAAATAAGGATGGGTCGGTAAACGAAACCGAAAGAGAACATTCGGTTTTTACTGAAAACCGAAACCGAAACGGATTCGGATTTTGTGTCGGTTTTTCGTACGGTGTTCGAAAAATCAAAGATTGATTTGTCGCTTTAATTTTTTAATAATTATCATTCTGTACGTATAAATGACAGCAAGGCTCCCAGTCATGAAAAAAGAAAATAGTAGAAGAAAATGGTGATACAGCCAGGCCCATGGTCAATGACGCTGCTGAAAGTGAAAGCAGGAGATATTTGGAAGCTAATAATACTGTTGTTACAATAAAAGTCGAAAACCAGAAACTAGAAAACCCTGGTGGGGGGGCCCCCCCCCCAAAGGATGCAAAAAACCGAAATCACGGTTTTGTAGGCATGTAAAACCGAAACCGGAATCGAAGTCAAAAATGAAACCCACCCAACCCTAGAACCAAACACCCTTATAGTCTTATCTAAGTACCTATTTTAGCCTGGTATTATTTAACTAACATGTGTATTGTTGCGTACATCTGAAGATCACAAAATTACTTGACCGAGCGTGAGAAACTGTAATAATATATTAGTTAATTTTCTTTATTCGTTCTTTCTTACACTGAAATTCCTGAATAAAGCAAGCGAACCCCGACGCTGGTAAAAGATTCCCACACCGATCTTTACGAGTGTATCGGGGTAGCTCTCCACCACTCGCGAGATTTGCTGTAGAAACGACAGAGTTGTTTCAAAAATGAAATTGGGCAGTATTTAGTGGTTTTATTGTTGCCATTTTTAAAATTATTTTCCGGATTCTTCATGCTAAAAGAACTTTCACTGTAGTATTTACGTTTTCATGTAGTGCTTGGAATCACTAGCCTTATAGAGCAGCCATAATAGCACCATACTACGACACTAGTAATATGGAGTAATATGGAGCCGGTCGTTGGGTTAGCTGCTAGGGGCACTGGATATAAATGGAGGTGAAAAACAACGGCGTCTTTAATAAAGCCGATGCTATGAGAGCGGATTTCTCAGGACTAAAAAACGTTTTGTCCAATCCCTTATGGTTATAAATCGGACAAGAAAATATTCCACTAGCTGAAATTGCAGCAGCTGCCAACAAATACACAAAATAAACATTTTTTAGGTTCAAGAAATCCGCTCTCACAGCATTGGCTTGACAAATTACGCTAATGTTTTCACCTCCGCGTATATCCCGTGTCCCTTGCAGCTAGCACAACGACCGGTTCCAGTTTCTAGCCTCGTTGCCAGTACGGCGTAGCACGTATTGTCCACCAAAGTTACCCTTGTGAAATTTCCACCAAATCAAAACAAAACCGAACGTTATCTTGTCCCAAACAGACAAACAAACAAAATCTAACTCAAGCCAATAAGCAACTCAAAGCCCTGTTTAGCGCGCCTGCCAATCATCAGTCTGGCTTTTGGTAGCTCTAACTAGTTTTAGGCTATCAACAGCAAAGCCGGTCCACTTGATAATGCATCAGCAGCTCAGGATAGTATGTCAGGAGTAACATTACTCAGCAAAATAACTCTTGCTGCATTCAAATTTACTCATTCATTGGCGTGCTGTTGAAAGAAAAATCCTTTTCCCCGATCACAATAAAGCTTCCTCACAAACCAACAACAACAAAAAAAGAATACTGAATCAAATTAAAATACCGATAGGCCTACATTTCTAAAAACCACTGCCGGACGACCGTACAGTCATCCTAACACAAAATAAAGAAACCAAAAAATCCCCCACCGTATACATCATGCATCCTGTCCGAAAATATTCCCAACACATTCAGTATATGAGGAAAGCGCTTTACTTCCCGTATAGCTCGCAAAATGTGGGGGGAGGACAGGATAGGGAGATACACTTCATGCTCACGAAAAGGTGTCCGGGCCCCCCCCCCCCCCACTCTCCCGGCTCCGACACAGGGGCCCCTCCCAAGCGTAGCTAAATACTAGCGCCAACTCAAACCGGATGTCCATACGCAGTGAAGTTATTCACTGACGAGACACTAATAACGTCCACATTTCGTGTATAGTATTGCCACTGCCTATAAACGCGCGCTACACGCAAGCGGGAAAAATAATTCCGAGAACAAAAAATTATTTTTGCCGCCGCTGACAAACATGGGTCAGACCTGAGTTAGTCATTGCGTGAGGAGTGCGTGAAACGCCTTGGCCAAAAGAATGCGTGTGTTTTGCTATGTTCACACACGCTGTTCTTATCTCTGTGCGTGTGTGTTTGTCCTGAGACCCCGTCTACTGATGCAACTATCACTTTCAATCCTCTAAGGTCCTAAAGCTTGAGAATTTTTTTCTTCTTCTTTTCGCAAATTGAGAAACGTCGACTTAACAGGAAAAGGCCACACTGGGCCTTTCTACGTCAGTAATTATACAAGTTATGCCCATATTAGGGCCATGACGTCACCTTTCGTGAATCGTCGGTCTTTTACGGAAATACGAAGATGTTTCTCGTCAGGATTCGGAGCATTTCGTTTTATTCCGTGAATAATCGGCATGCACACGTTGTTTAGGCCTACTTAACACGAAATTAGAAAACAAAAATGAGCTCGTTTGATGTTTAAGGTAAGGTTGAACTGATCTGAAGTCAAAATAGCAAAGAACACAAATAAACTTTCCTGTAAGGTTTCAGAGGCTGCAGTGTTGCTGTACTGTTTAGTCCACGTAAAACCTTACTACTGTATTGAAACGGATTTTTTTTTTTTTTTACAATTTCTTACTTTTGCACACGATAGGTCAGCTAATGACTGGTGTATTCTACTTGTCTAAACGACATTGCTGGAAAATGTTTAAAAACTAATCACCTTAGTACAAGGAAAACAAAACTGGTGAGTTTTTACGAAATCCATAATTTATCTTCGGTCTCGGGAAATTAAATCTGGAAAAGAGTTTCGTACTTGTGCACAAATTATCGATTTCATAACACACTCGTAGTATTATGAACTAACACATAAGGGTGAATATATGTTGCTATGGCAACTTCCATCGACCAAGCTTCGAATATGATATTTCTCGATGACTCTAAATACTCATTGATTCATTACAAATCAGCAGGGCAAAAATGAGCCCCACCCATCTATTTCAAACCCTTCAATAGATTTCAGCTCGCAAAATACCCTTTAACAAATCTAGTCGGATTTGAAGTTTCCTTTGAGAAAGCCCCACAATGTAGTCGAAAATTCAAAACGTCCTCTTCTCTATCTTAAAACGTAACCACACGCTACTAAACAAAGTCTTCAGCAGACATTTGGTTCCCTTGTCTCAATTTATAAATCAAACAGCCTAAGACAATTTTGCATCCATCCCCTCCCCACCCGGGCTACCGAGTACTTCGGCACTCATCGTACAAAGCCATAATAGAAACAAGTGAATATGAATTATGCCTTTTTCATAAGCTGCATTCCATCGACACGTGATTTGCTGCTGCATATAAAAAAAAAAAGCCCATCCTGCATCTCCTATCGAGACAATACTTTTTTAGTGTCCGCCGTATTTCAATAGTGCGAGGGGCCGGTTTAAGAACAATGGCGACGCCATCATAATTTTTTATTCTTTTTTTTTTATTTTAGAGTTCAAGAAACTTACGGCAGGGGGGCACGCGCCAAGATTACTCTACCCAACACCCCTCCCCCTCCCGAGATATATAAACCCGCCTCCACCCCGAGCTCAAGTGACCAGCGGACTGAGCAATCTAGACAACAAGTCACGGTTCATGGAGAACGATGATGATGTTGCCATGGAGTCGCGTGGGCTGATGACGTCACAGCTTAGCTCCCAACTTGGCCTCCTTCCTTCGAATTTGAGCAGTGATCTTGGCGGTGACATCTGGATAGGGTTATGCAAATCAGATTTGTTTACATTATTCGAGTGGCGTGAAGGCTAACACTCACGGTGCTCAAAGAGAAAGTGATCAATCCAGTTTAATATCAACAGGATGCGAGAAAGTGGGAGCAATTAATGCAGTTCATCACGAAAAGTTTCACATAAAATGGAAAAGCCCAGCGGCACATTTCGTTGAAATGTTCTGACTTGGAGTTTGTTGGTGTTTATTGCTGTTCGCATCAAGAACACACCACGATGATCTGTTTAGCCGCATTGTTCTTGCTCCTGAAGCCCATGACCTTCACATACAGACTCCTTATCCGGATTTCATGGTCACACACTAAAAAAAATCAGTCTGTCTGCGCTTCTTCCCAAAAATCCATCTGTCTTGATGGGCAATTCTTAGCTAGCTCACCACGGTGGCAAAAGTCGTCTAACTACAATCCAACTATCGAACCACACCTTAATTAAGGGGTTCAAGGACATCTTCAGATGGAGTGGCGCACCCAATGCCACCCCCCCCCACCCCCACTTCGGCCCACCCAAGACCCGAAGATTAAAACTTTTATTCAGATTGTATCCCCAAATCCGTTAAATGGATTTGTGTAGATCCGTTTGGTATCGTGTATGTCGACAAAAAAAATTTTACACTGAAAAAAGAAATAACACAAATTATTACAGCATACTTTTGTTTAAAACGGTAGTGTAAAAAGGAAAATTAACAAAAAGAACAAGAACAAGATGATCTATTAATATTTTGTAGCTGTTAGATAATATAAGTAAGCTACGTATTTATTATTCGGTATCCAGTTTTTACGTAATTCTTTGCTATTCATATACTTGGCAAATTTGTCAGTTCAGCTGCTACCCTATTAAAAATAGTTGGGATATAATGGCCTTTGTGTTTTAATCCATACGAATTCTTATTAAACGTCTTTTCAGTCGCAGTATTTTTGTTCAAAGACAATTAATTTTGAGTAGGCTCTTTTATTCTACATTTGATATCATAATTTATTAATATTATACAATATTAAGTCTCCTTTAAGTTTAGTACATTCACAATTTTATTATCTTCAAATAATTGAAAGGTACATTCCTCCCGGTTGGCTTTCCTGTATACCTTAGTTTTGCAACATTCACTCTGACCTATAAAATACTGCAAAAGTTATTTCAAGCAGGATGCTCGAAATTAATTTTTTTTCATTTTTTATTCCAAAGAAGATTTTTTTGTCAATAAGTAATAGAATTTCATCGGCAACCAGGTTTCTTTTTCTGTTGTTTTATTATCTGTTCTGGTTTTAAAACAACCAGAATTATTATTTTAAATTTATAAAATTTTAGTTTTAATTTCAAGAAACATTTCATTTGGGTCATTAGCATATTAATTATCTAGGAAATCCCAATTAATATTATTAATTTCTTCTACAATTTTTGTTTAGCATAGTGTTGTTTTTGTCTTTAATTCTTCACCTGGTACATTTTGATTTGGCGTATTCATTTTTACACCAATGATCTGTAATGTTTTTCAATACAATATCCAATACTCAAATCTTTTCTTCTTACAAAACAGTGCTCAAAACTAGTTCGTGTAATCCATCCTATCCCCACATTTTTCCTTCCTTGTTGGGGAGTCAATTTGGCTATTGAGACCATTTGGTGCTAAAATGTTTAAGAGCAATATTTGACAAAAACTAACAAGGCGTTTGTTTACATTTTTAAAAGATAAAAAATTTGGTATTTAGCCGGTTAGAAGGCTGGAAACGACATTTCAATTTGCTGAAAACAAGTTCATAGATTACAGGGCTGGCGGGGGGGGGGGGGGGGGTATTTATTGTTCTATAGGGATTAGATGTTTGACCGGGTCTTTATTCGACCCCTAATGGAAATATTCTGGGAGAAGTTTATCCTCAGGGTGATCTCCCAATCGCAGCTCCCTTCCAAGGTGGCAGAAGATTGGCATGACATTAACGATGCTGACGTAATCGTCCAGACTGCATTTCACCAGATCAGTGGTGGATGAGTTTCTCTTTCACAGTCACGTATAGAGATCATCTTTTTACCTGGTTAACCTGGTTTCCAAGATGCGAGTCAATGAAGACGGACGCTTGACCGCTCGCGCTTGCGACGTGGAAAAGGGAGGGGGGGGGGGGAGAAATACTGTTACTTGGTGGAACCTAGGGATGGGGTAGGGGTAAATATGACCTACTACTTTCAACAGGAATAAAAATAACAGTACGCGGCATCACAACTAACAATTCTGAAACCGATAGCCCCAGAACGTACGAAAAATCATTGTCTCGAATTGTTTTCAGCGGGAGAAAGCAAGTCACTTATTTTCATAATTTTCTAATGCGCCATCGGAGGAGTGGTTTGACCCTAAAACATCCCAAATTACCATTAAACTGAAACTTACATGCCTCCATGTTGGGATTGCTGTAGGAAGCACTCAAGTTTTGCAACATTAGTTCAAACGTATGCAAAAGTTACAAACGCTTTTATTTTCCTGTTGTTTTTTTAACCACGTAGGAGACGGTTTTGCTATACATTCACTGCAACGTATGTAAATATTGCAAAAGCTATATTCGCGCAGGATGTACGAAAACGGGGAAATCCATACTGGTTTTCTCAAGTGACTCAGTTTTGCAACATTACGTCAAACGCATGAATATGTTGCAAACTCATTAAGATTTCGATTTGTTTCCACCTCGTGCGAGATGGTTTTGCTACATTAACTGAAACCTACGTACGCCTGAATATTCAAAAATAGTGGGAGGATATTTTTGTCCTTAAGTGAACCTGCAAATTTCTTTGCATGCACAAATTGCATAATTATGAAGTAAGGCTGACAAAAAGTTGGGTATTTCCACCCTATCAACGTCGCCTTTCGAAGGCCGATTTGTTAGAAAATTCATAGGCTCTTTTACGTGCCACAATCGACATGAGCACAACCACATTTTCAGACCTTTCTCATTCCCGAATGCACAGTGGTGGGTGAGGCCTCGCTCGATACTGAAAGTTTAATTAAACATTACTTTTTTTCTTCGAGTGACGATAACTTTTTATTTTTTTCCGTCGAGGACTCCTTTAACGATTTCTCTAGATCCCACAATAATCGACCAACTCAAGCCCCTCGATTTACGCAAACGTTTGAAAACCTCCCATCTTCCCCCGCGACCACAAATTACGAAACCGGATTTAAATGGCACGTCTAAACCACCCTAAATTAAAACGAACCCATCACCCGAAAACCAAAACCAATCTCTAAACGAAAAATTCGCAGAAATCTCTAAAGATATTGACCACAAGTATAGAATTTGCACAGACAAAAAAACAAGGGGAGAAAAAACAACTCCGCAGCCAGGTACAGACAAGATGCGTGTTTCCTTGCGTCAGTCTGGAATACCTGCTGCTCACCAGGTAGAACATCCGACTCTAATTACCAACTTCCTGTCGACAAGCGTCCCTAGTCCGTCCATCCGCAGGTAGGTAGGAGTAGCTCCACTGCCCCAGGCTCTTATCAAAGGGATAACAGACGTCCATCCAGAATAGAGATGGAGATCAGTCGTCTCTCAATCAGTCTGGATTCAATTATTAGAGATACGACAGTGCCATCGACCAGGTGTCGTTCATATCGTTCACCTTTTTGCAGATTACGAACATAATAAATAAATAAATCAATGCGAACGGATGCGAACGACGAATTCACACGTTCGTTGGGTTCGTAAGGTTCGTCGCCGATCATACGTATGAATTGTAAATAGAAATATAACGGAAATGAATTAAAGGAACCTACCCTCTTGGAGTTGGTGTTTTCAGTTAACGAAAGAGTGACGAAAAGGCATCAATATTTAGAGCAGAAGCAAGAACGAATCGTTGAGCTAGCTGCAGGGTGCACTGCCAGGTAAAAACTAAATCTGAAGTTTTCGAGATTACGGTATGTTATTTACCATGTTTACCATATTTACCATGCTCTTAGTTTAAGCAAGTGGACATGCACGTCTCGCTTCACCTTTCAGGCACCAGAGACAGGTGATTTGCCACGACCCACGACAAAAAACATACGAAAGCCAACCCTTTTAGCTCTGCAGTTAGCTCAACTACTGGCTCCCGATATAAACTCCGTTGCAGTATATAAACATCTGTAGATTTTTGTGGATTTTTCCAAATAAACTCTGAAGGAGCTTTGCAAAAGCAAAATTTTCGTTAATTTTTTCGAATCGAAAGACTAACAACAGAGCTTCCCACCTAAATACATTATTCATGGTTATTGCACAAATATAAAAGCTGTTCAAACCTACTCATGTCTTGTCCTATGTTTAAATACACAGTGTAGTTTCGACAGGAACCCGACTGCCTACTTCAGAAACGGTGCACCTTGCAGCAAGACCAGACCAATGCGTCTTCACAAGCGGTGCACCTTTCCGATAGTCGATTCCATTTCCTTGGTATAGATCCATGGTCGAAAATCGTTATTTAAAAAAAAGTCTTAGTGCTGAAAGTGTTAGAGTATTTAGAGTATTTCGAAAACCGAGGGGAATGGAAATGATCTGCGCGATAGGTTAAGTTTTAGCACGAGATTTCAGCAAAAAGACTATTTCGACGTACGGACTTCGTTGACGAAATCTGTTGTTTTGTGCTCCCAGCATCAACGGACCATGGAAAGAAGGTTTTGACGAACTGGAACTTTGACCATCCACCCACCTTTTCTGGCGAACTAACTCATAATTATTACGCCCCCCCCCCCCCCAACAAAACAAATCATATTACCACAGTAGACAAAGACTTTAAGTTTTCCGTTTAGCCCCGTCCCCGGACTGTCATATGAGCAAAGGCCAAGATTTGCTTATTTGTTTTGAAAAAAAAAGGTTTAAATCTTCGAAAATGTTAGAAAAATGTGTACTAAAAATTCTTGGGTGTTGTTCAAGTAGTCCTCCCCCCCCCCCCCCTCTCTACCAACACTAACTGCGGCACTGTTAACAAGTGAACAAATCGTGTATGTATCGGAAAGGTGCTCCGCGCGTAAACCTCCTCTCGTCCGCCGTTAGAATGGATAACAGCCAGGAGCACCGTTTCATGGTTTTTGAACAGTGTAGACGTGATGTTTATCACTGGCCCTCAAATTTGCCCTCAGATTATGAATAAGTCTGCTTTCCATTCGACGCGATTTAAGCTTATAACCCAGACTACTTTGAACTTATCTGCCTAACAACGAGAATTAAATTGCGATGTTTAAGTGCCCTAACCTCAACAGGTCAACCCTCGTACAGGTTAAATAAAATTAGGTGAGTGGTTAAAAAATAATTGTTAAAGGTTGTTCGACACCTATTAAAGGTGCCTCCCCCCCCCACCCTACCTCCATAAACATAACATAATTCTGAGGATTACAATTTGATAACAAAAGACATAATAGGCCTATTGGCGGAGCAAAAGTGTTCTTTAATTAGGCCTATTTGCGGTAATTCTCTGAAATATGCACTAGGGGGAAAAAAAACTCACATTCCTCGCAATCACACTTATAACCGCGCAACTGTATCATAAGTCCGTGCTAAAAAATAAAATTAAAACTTAATAATGAACTTTAAAAAGTTTTTAACTTCCCGCCAACAAACAAACGGCCTTGCCTAAATGAATTTCACCTTCTACTTTTTCCTTTCAAATTTTTTTTCCTACTCTGTAAGGACAACTGTTTAGGTCTAACGTTAGGCCTATTCGGTTTGTCGTTCTGCATGCCAACACAACTTAATTGTCCTGCCTAATGGCTTGGCCCGGGAATCTGCCGTCTTATTCCTATTCCCCTTTTTGCTAATAGCAGCAGCGTCTCGTAGTCAACGATGAGGATGTATTATTTGGTTTACAGATCGGTTGTGTTGATAATACAATGGGGAGGGGAGGAGAAAGGCATGGGAATATTCGAGAACCAAACTGTTAAACAGTTAAGCCCCAATGGACATGGTATTCGTTACGATTGTTTGAGCAACAAAACTCATTGTTATGCAGATGGAGTTGGGGGGAGGCAAGGAGGGATTGGGGGACGTGGAGAGTGGCCTTGTAGAAGAATTGTCATGAGCGTATCCTGTGTTCGGTCTGGTAAGAGACACACTCGACATGCTTCGAATATTGCCCGTTTTGCCTAGGATGAGTGTACCTTGCACGCACCGCGAGTTCAAACGAGCCAATACACACTCAAGTTTGTGAGTTTATGTCGTTAAGATTTACCAATGTGGAGAATTTAAGATTAAGACCGAAGCAAGAAAACGAACAAATGCGAACCAGGCTTTAATTCAAGCAAGTGGGCGTGCACATTCATGTCCGGTGCACCTTTCAGGTACCAGAGTGCACCTTTCAGGTACCAGAGTGCACCTCTCAGGTACCAGAGTGCACCTTTTAGGCACCAGATACAGGCGATTTGCTAACCACGACTTAAAAACATATGAATGCCGACCCTGTTTTGGACTTGGCGGTTTTTCTTACCATTTATGAGGTTTTTTTTTTATATGACTCTTAAGTTTTGCCGAGGGTTGCAACAATATTTAACGAAATGGTTGTTGGCTTCCTTGCGTACAATGCTGCTTGCTCAAACCTATGTTAATGTGCAAGCACTTGCGGGTCATACACTTTTTACTTTCTTCATTTATCCAATGACTGACAGATGTTTTACAAGTTGCACGATATTGATCATTGTGATTGAATGGGTTCTGGGCCTGGGTATATGGGTACAAAATGAGTTTTAATGTATGGAACTACTTTCAGAGTGCGTAGATCTACAGCAAAAACCTCGAGAGTGAACTAAAAGTAATAACCACCAAACCACCTAAATTCCATAAACCTTCAGAATTTCACTGCTTGCATGCACTAAGAATGTCGACATGTATGTTACACTTCGTTAAGATTAAAAGTATGTCAGGGTCATAATTCAGAATTAATTGCAAAAGAAATAAACGTTTTCTCGAATTTGCAGTAATTAATTGGAAAACAAACCTTAACACGATAGCTAGCCAAAATGAAGACAGCGTGAAGACTAGCCTATACTACGCGCAGAAGAGCAGAACAAGACTGACGTTTCAGGTTTTTATCGCTTGTTCCTGTCTGTCAGTCGAGAAGCATGAGTAGTAGGAAGAGTGTGCAGTAGACAATGTAGGCGCAACTTGTGACAGGCAAGAGCAAGTGATGAACAACATTTTGGAAGATAATGCAGGCCTATGGCATTAGACATCGTTTACAGGTAAATTAATAAACAAATTTTTAAAAAGGAACTAAACAAATATGTGATATCACATCAAAAACCAACACTGGTGAAGAGCCGCCTAGTTGAGATTAGTTCGGCCATTCAAAGGAGTGATATCAAGATACCAAAGCTTTAAACAAGTTAATCTCGCAAACTAATACTTTACACGTTAAAGGAAAAGCTTGAACAGTGCTACAAGAGTAGTATTGGTTTAGTTTTCGTCCAGCCTAACCTTCAACTATCCAGATGGTTGGCAGGTATTTTGGTCTGTCAATCCGATAGGCTCTCACCATTTAGCCGTCACGACCATGTGAATTTCAAGTTGTAATGAACGGTCACCAAGTTTTAAATTCACGCCCTTCGCTACATAACATGACACCACCATAACAACAACAACAACAAAAAGTGCATAGTTGTTACAGCCAGCCATCAGAACAAGTGGTACATTCATTTACTTTAAAACTTTTTTATCAAATCTAGACTGAAAAAAAACGTCGTTAAGTCGTTATAAGCATCCGCCTCGACGCCTCCTACAAATCCAGAAAAGGTCTAACACGCGCCCTTCGTCTTCAGTGATATCTGGCATGCCCATGACATTTGTGCTCGGTTGGCTTAGCAGCGCATGGGCCATGACCCTCAACGGACCAACGGCTGGGTTTCCTGCTGTACAACCAAAGCCATGGTGGCTCAACCAACCAAATACATTTTCTTGCTATTTTTTCCGACCTGAAAAATAATTATTTTTGAGGGCAGAGGAAGCGAGGCCGAGTTTTTATTTGACGCAAAACTTTTCAACTTGGAAATGAGAGTTGGATAAGGCAGCAAGGCAGAATGATAAAGAAGTGGAAAACTGGCTTTGAATTTTTTTTTAAATTAAAAAGCTGGGTCGACTGTGGTGGTGCATGGGTTGGTGCATGACCAGCAACGTTGGTCTTAAAGTCAGTTGTGGGATTCGAGTCGGCATTCTCTTGGTTTGAAAACCAAGACTCTGACCACTGCAGGGGTGAGATTCTCTCAAAGAGTGCCAAAAAAAGGGAAAACGGATTAATTTTGTAGGTTTTAAGTGTTTTAATGCATTATTACTATATTAGGTATTTTGCAAAGTTGCAAAAATTTGGAAATGCGCATACAGGAGGAAGAACTCATCCCTGCACTGGGCTGTTGCTGCTCGCTTTGCTCGGGTATTTCTTTGAATAACCCTTACAACTTTTGTTGTGTTCATGATGTCCGGGTCACCGAATTACCTACAAAACGTAGATTACCATACATAAGATTACCAAGATTATTTCGGAACATTAGTGATTTTGAAATTCAGTCCACTTGCTTTCTCGCTCGGCCAACTAATTAGTAATTACATTTCTCCCCACCTCAGCCCATAATTTTGAAGCCAGCAAAAGGCCATTTTAGATTAAAACGTACGCAAGCAATAAAAATCATACTGCCGATCACAACCGGGCCCTATTCGTTTATTATTTTTTTCCTAACCTATAACATTATGCATTCATACCATACAGCACCCCTTTTTCACTGCGCGATTCAATTCAAAACACAACCCAAAATATTCAACGCGCAGCACGACGCATCTTAAAAACTCTGAACTGGACTCCCCCTCAACATGATCCATTGTTTCCCGCCACAGATGCGGTCGAGCCGGCGAGCGAGAGAGGATGCAAAACCCACTTTTTACAAGCATTTAAAAAACCAGTTGGCGCCTCGAGATGTTCGAACGTCCGGAGTGGGATTGTGCTCCCCCCCCCCCCCCTCTTCCCCGGGCCGGTCCACTTCTCTTCTCTTGGAGTAGGCATCAAACTCTCAAGTGATCCCGATTATGGAGTATTTTATTAATCAGTTTAAAGATTGTACATCCGTCCTTAAAGTCAACCCACTGCCTTAGGGGGTGAGAGTCCTCAAAGACGGGGGAGGGGAGGGTGGGGAGCGTATTGGTGAAGGCCGGTCATGCTGGAACGCCGTAGTAGAGATCGGAAATAAAAACAAAAAAACATTGCAGTTGGAACTGAGTGGAGAGAGAAGCGCATTAAACGGCTTCACGCCGATTATTACAGATCGGTGGTGCAGTTTAGCTAGTGGGAGAAAGTGTTTCGTTTACGATTTGAAAGTGCGCCCATCGCCATTTTAAATTTGATGGTAATATAATCGCGGAAATACTAAATAAGGACTTATGCTACCTTCAAATGACGGTCACTAAACACCATGCAAGAGAAATTCGATCGTTGGCGACTTGATTTGAAGCGTAATTCGTCAAAATGGCATATCCCGGTGTAGCAAATTCCAAAGTTCAAATTAGGGAGAGATCATTATTTGCGTCGAGGGAGGGGGGGGGGGGGAAGAGTCGGAGGCGCAGAGGAATTGAAAATGTGAAAATGTGACCGCCAAATCGATGCCGTACCCCTCCAGAGACCCTGAAAAAGACGACCCCCTCCCCACCGCAAAAATTAAACCTTTCTTATGCCTTTTCAGGTTTAAAACTGCAGATGATTTCCTCTGGACTAATTAAAAATATAGCATTTGCATCGACAGGTTCCCGATTGTGTTGAGAACGAGGCATAAAGTAAGTTCTTGAAAACATTCCAAGAATTGTTCTTTAAGTCACCTTTGGACCGAAATTCATGACGGTAGAATAACATTTGATGCAAGGCATGCATATTGGCACTACTAAGGCAGTTCGAGTCAGCATGTCCAGCCCTTCACAACCTCAACACGTGTAGCATGAAAATTACTCCATTGAGCAAACACTTTTTTTTTTTAGAAAGTAGTTTTAAAGAACTATTCACCGTTTGACACTAGAAATAACATCAAAATCTTATAAGATGTACGTGTGGGGGGGGGGGGGGCCTCTGGGACCCACAGAAGCTACGGCGTTTTAAAAATTTTGATTGCCGAAAGCAAAATTTTTGAGATCCAAAAATAACTTTTTCCCTCCAGTTTGATCAGTGTTTATTTTTTGAACCCCCTACTCCCCCTTCATGGGCCTAAAAAATGTAAGATTCTTTCACCCCCTCGAGAGGATCCAAAAATCATCACTCCCCCCCTCCCCCCACCCCTGAGATAAACAATGACCGGTCCCTTGCTGAAATCAAAAGGTTTACGTTTATATTTTGCCTGAAATTGAGTGTATTTAACACTCGATTGTAGTTGAACTTTTTCCTTTCGTTTATCTTGTAATGCCATAATTAGGACATTATAATAAACTAATCAAATTTCGTGCGCAGTGTAAAGTCGATTCGGCGTACGCGCTTTAGCTTACAGTAAAAAACAGTGTATACGTTGGAAATTTTTTTAAATTACCCGGAGAGAAATACCCTTTATTTGTCGAATATGTGCGGTTTGATACTAGTAGGCTTGTTTCGCACCGACTAACGCTATACATACTCTTATAATTTGTCGCTGCAGTCTAGATATTAATGTAGATCAGTCAGCATTGAAATGGAAAGGTGTCACTACATGAGAATTAGTCCTTTATTGCTAGCCTACATTTTAAGTCTAGGCCTATTTCAATTCTTACAAATTCGGTCAGGAAGAAGAAAGAACAAAGATTGCTGCTCGTGTTTTAAAAACTGCCATTTAATTGTAGGCTTATGTCGATGAATGCTTGAATCTTATTTTTTTTAAGCAACTAAATAAAGTAGAAAAGCCTCGTAAAGTCACGATATACAACGTGATTACAATTCGTCACTGGGTGTATCTGTGGGCTGTTCATCTAGCAATCTAACACAGTGAAAGAATAAATGTAGAATCCCACCAGTGTAGTCAGGTAAACTACCTGACAAGAGATTCATTTATTCGCAAGGGATGATTGTTGAAAATTTAAATCCAAAGTTATAAGTGCATTACCAATGCTAGTAACTTTAGAAATAAACGAAATAGAAATATGCGGTTAATGACATTTTAAAGGAGAAACCCACCGAAATTTTTCTAAAAAATCTTTTAATTGTAGATTCGTAGCTGTGATTTTTTAATTAGTGTAAGCAAGGAGTTGCCATATTTAGTTTTATGTAAATTTACTTCAAGCGAATTTTTCAGTTTTAACCCCTCATACGCAGAGGAGCTTTTTTTTAACGTCCTATTTGTGCATAAGTTAATGAGTTGCGGGATTTAATCTTGCGACCTGTTGGTTGACGGTCCAAGCCCTTGACGATTGGGGGTACTTTACTTAACCGTATTCAGAATACCAGTGAACCCATACAAAACTTGCGCTTGGGCTAGCTTTTGCCGTCTACTTGTACCACGAACGTGCTGTGCTTGTAGTCAATGGGATATAGAGAAAATTCGGATGTCAAGAGATCGGTTAAATCGGTAGCGTATCGAGAAATTATGTTGGGGAATGGGTGGGGGCGGGGGGGGGGGGGGAGAAAACACACGCGTACTCTTCCAGTAATCAAAGGAATTAGAATGCCTTAAAAAGTAAATTTTAAGAAATTTTAAAAATTGCTGTTAATGGCCCATATATGTTAACTTTTTCCAAATTAGCTTTGAGTCTTGGAGAGGGGGCTCCCCACTCCTTTGATGCGCAGGGGCCTCCCCCCCCCCATTCTTTAACGAGTCACTGGGTTATACACAGGATCGGCTCGGCTCGTTATTTGCAAGTCATGCGATCTATTCGATCCGGTCGGTTCGGCCAAAAGAGGTGTGGTCGGTCCTTCCTCTACCAACCGCATTGGGAGCGGTTGAAAGCTTCAACTTTCAATTTCCACCAAATTTTAATCAGAAACGCACCAATCCAATTATTTAGAAATAGCGCTCGGAAATAATAGACAAGTGAGCCATCTTCAGGCGTACTTCTGTAGAAGGACACTCCAAAACAAAACAAGCGGCTGCAACGACTGCCTATAGTCGCATGGTCTTCTGTACAATTCCGGCACTTTCGAAAATGGTGAGGCGCACACGTCTATCACGCGCTGCAACAGCGATCTCTATTATATAATCTAAAAGTAGTAACCATCGCAATTGTTGGTAAAAAAAATGTGTTGGCTTTTAGGCCTATTTTAGATTTTAGGCGTAATTGTCAGCTTTTATGGCTGATGTTTACCTGCCGTTTTTATTTCGTAAATAGCAGCTAACGGAGAACTGGGTTCGAGAGTAAGCCTATTCAAGCTAAAGTGTGTCGTCAACGGAATCCTTTTTTTTTTTTTACGGTTGCGTGTCTTCCTGTAGTGGTTAAATGCGACGATCAAATGTTATTATTTCAGTGAGTTACGTCGAGAAAGTACGGATATTTTAATTTGACGTGTTTTTTAAAGTTCACTTGACAACCAATGAAAAAGACGACGTACCGACAAAGTCGTTGCTATAGTCGGTTTCGATGAAAATTCAAATCACCTGCGCCTACAATTTTTTTTCCCACAAAAATCGTTGACCCAAATTTCGCCAATATTTATTGTCACTTGCACGCTCCAAAACACTTTCTTAATTTCACGTTTCACATTTCCAACAACATCCGAGCAGCTGGTCGTCCCGTTCCGACAACAGAAATGTCCTTTTCGCCAAGTCTGTCTTTTTTTCTTCTCCTTTCAGCCCCCCAGGTGAAGTTGTTTTCTTGAATCAGCTGGGAAATTCGACAGCGTCGCAGGCTACCTTGGGCTACTGGGAAGGTCGCACGAGCGCGGTTCCGCGTGGCTAAAAGCTAAGACAGATGGCCAACCACCACTGATCTCAATGCGTACAATTTAGAACTACGCTCGAGCGGCGCCCAATTTCCAGATTTAGGAGGGACCAAACTTTATGGTGTACAGCCGTTTTGATTGCCGGAACTACGCATAAGGACCCTCCCCCATCGAGTTTATTACTTTTCCCGCTTTTAACCAGAGCATATGGTAATGAAAGCATTCTGCAGAGATCCTGTTTGTCCAATGTTTCAATATCAATTCAGAAACTACAGACTACGGATTGGAAATGTGGTTTTGTTTCAGCAGAGCTAGATTAAGAGGGGTACTTTGGGCACCTGGGCCGAAAAAGTGCCTGAAGGGTCCTCACGGTCACGGGAAAAATAAAATAAGGTACTATTTTAAATAATAAAAAGTTTTTACTTTCACTGAAAAGTATATAAAAAAAATATCGATTTTTAAAAAAAAATTATTGTTATTCCTTTTTTTCAGAGGGGGGTGGGGGTGCCAGAAGCGCCAGGCCTCTACAGAGCTTTTAATACGGCGCTGTGTTTCAGGGGCGTCCGCACATTGGGGCACGCCTCCCTCCCTCCCCATCTTTTCCCTTCAGGTAGATACAATTATGAAGAAAAGCCATTAAAGAAGGGTTTTTCGAGGATCGTAATACCGATTCAAAGGTTGGAAAATGAGTGTGTGCCCTTTTCTCCTACTTTGTTCCATCATTTGAAAGTCACGTGCGCCACTGGTTTGTTTATACATGTAATGGCACCAAAGTGGACGGGCTGAACAGACCTAATTATTCACTTCTTAGAGGGTGATAAACTAAATTAGATACTTAGACTGGTATCGATTAGATTTGGTTAACTGGTGATGGTTTCGTCAAATTATTTTACTTCGGTTCACACATTTTGTTTTTCTTTAGCCTAGTTGATTGTCGGTAAATTTTGACAAAAACTCCGTAATAACTCTTTAATTCTTTCGTTGCGAAAATTATGGTTTGGTATTTTTTTTTTTATGTAATAGGTTTTGCATATCGTATTGTATCTCAGCATATTTCTTGTCTGCAACGAAATGTTTGGCAAATTATTATCAGTATAATTTAGCGAATGAATATTTTGTTCGAAAAATCCTGAAAAACAGTGTTCCGACGACTCTTTTGTTTTCGATTTTCCGACTTTTTCTGGTTGCGATTTGGTACCAACGCAAAAAGGACAAAAAGCCCAATTTTGAATGGAAAATGTACATTTAAAATTTTTGAATGTAACTAATCCCCAACCCACATTCAGAGATCTAAAAATATTGGCTATCGTGGCTATCTATCTAAAAAAAAAAAAAAGTAACAACCGGGTCCACCACATTGATCCTGGAATCAATATTGCAAACCTCGAATAACCTTGTTCTAATGTTTTTTTTTTCTTGTCTTTTCAACGGTTTTCTTCATAATTTTATCTACAAAAGACGTCTAAAAATAAGAGGGGGGCTAGGGGCATGTTTCCCAATGTTTGAGCGCCCTTGAAAGGCTCCTCGACTTTTTCCACACCATCCAGATCCCACGTATACCGATCAGTGGGATAAAACAGCACGCTCCAGCAGGTGCTCGCGCACGAACTACTGTCTTTTTCTCTTCCCGACCTAGTGACGTATACGTCTGATGCCGTACCTCACTTTTCCACCTGTACTCAAGGAATTCCACGAAAAAAATCCCGCTCCTAACATGACCTCCTTGTAGTACGAATACTCCTTACTGATTGCGACAGACAAGACAGACACGCACGCGCGCATAAGATTGGCGTCTTAAATACGCGCTGAAAGTATGTGGTTGAGGAGGAGTGGTCGCACCTTTTTTTACCGGAATAAATATTGCATATCGTTTCGACATAATGTCACTGAACACATTTCACTAAAGGTTACGCGTGTGTAAATGACACTGCATTCCAACAATTTAAAGTTATTTAGATGTACGGGGAAAACACGGGTGTAGAAATCAATTAAACTGGCGTTTATCCTTCAGTTTAACTGTTTTGCGCAAACTGGTAGATTTTTTGTTCTTATTTAAACGTAATTTTGTTATTGCAGTACACGTCAAGTAACCTTCTATCTACACAAATTAAACCATCAATTAGTTTGTGCAACTGCAATCAACTCTACTAGGGAAGGATAAAATGAAATTTCATTCTCCAGTATCTAAATTAATTAAAAGTGCTTGCTGGTATACCGAATGTTGGATTGCCTGTGTTGCGCAGTGTTCATTTTGAGCAAACCTATACGTAATTGTTGCAAAGTGAAATATGAAGAAATAGAAAAAATTTAAACCGTCAAAATTCATAATAAATCGAGGTTTGATAGGGGTAAACGTCAATTCGGTAATTTAAACTATTGTGTGATTTACACCACAAGTGATCTGTGTTTAAAAAAAGATCCTTCAATTTAATTCAGATTTGTTAAAAACTGACAAAGTCGGTCGAGTTAACAAGCTGTGTATGTTTAAATAGGGTTATAACGATTTTATGAAAACAAAGCAAAGAAATAAGGCTTTTTTCGCATTAAATCTGGGGAAAAAACTTTTGGGGAGTAAAGCAGCTAAATATAAGAAAGTTTTTCAACTAAATGTTTAATTTTTTAATAACGCTACAAGTAAACAAAACAATTTTGAGCTTACAGTGATACTTTCTTTGCAGTTGTTTGAAATAAAAAAATTAGACTAAGCAATCAAATTTTCACTAAAATTTACGTCGAGGAAAATTTGCAATTAGGGCCTACAAATTCTTGAATGATTAAGAAAATAATATTAAAATAACAAAGCGTATTTCCTATCCTGATTTTTTAGCAGCTGTCAATGAATTTGAACAAGAATGACTTTAAAAAAAAAGCGATCCACGTAACCACAAGTGTCAAAACGGGGTGGGGGGTGGAGAACGGAAATCAAACAAATTTGCCCAAAAAATAATTCAAAAAGTGGGAACCCAACGACTCCGAAATTCTAACACTACTTCTATTTCTCTGTTTAATGGCCTGGAACACTAGGCGACGTATAGATTGTGGTACGAAACAAGCGCTGAGCTCCTCTCTTTAAGCAAGGCTACAGTCTCAACGTGGACCGTAATGCTCATTTTCACTTTGAACCACACTCCCTCAAAAAACCTAATTTATTCCATGGATTCGTCCAGGATAATAAATAGACCCATCTACCATTCAACAATTCTCCGTATCCAACACACCCTGGAACCGGCGCCCGGGTTGCTAAAAAAGTCTCGTTCCCACGTGTTACAAAGGAGAAGGGACTCTCCTCTGGGTCTTAAAGGGACTTCGTCAGACAAGCCGGACCCTTTAAACCGGTCACGTGACTTGAAACCAGCTGGCAACCAGGTGGAGAGAGAGGAAGTTGGGGGCAATACACCCCCTCACACTCTGCTCTTTACCCCTCCCCTCTTGATCAAACCAAAACACGGCGCACCCATAACCCGCATGGCCAACCCAGACTGGAGGTGCGCTGCCAAGTTACGTTCACAACTTTGTAATCATTTGGGAGTGGTGACTGTTTACCACTGTTTACTATATGAGCTAGAGTAGTAAAATTGCGTGGCCCACTAAAAAAAGGGAGGATATTTTTAAAATTATGATCGAGAAAACGAAATTGTACCATTGGTCTTTAAAGCACCTGTAGGCAACCTGAGATGATTGCTTGCTTCTTACGTGGTTTTCCTGGGCGACTCATTTTTGCAAAATTATGTCAAACGTAGGGGTGGCGCGATAATCATAATTCGATAAAATCGCCATACAACATTTCATCGATTATCGTATCGCACTTTTGCTGACTTGTCGAATTATCGTGCAACCCACGACGCTTAAGTTTTCATATCTCAGAAACCGTAATAGCTAAAAACAAGCTGTTTGCGGCGTTGCGTGCGGAATTCCACGGGCTTGCCAACCAAGTGTGTTATACTGTTGCAAGCCACTGTAGCTGATTGGAGAGCCCGTTTAATAAAAACTGTATTTAAGCACAACTGCTAAATTGTTTCTAAGCACAACTGCTAAATTGTTTCTAAGCACAACTGCTAAATTGTTTCTAAGCACAACTGCTAAAGTGGATTAAATGGCGAGTGCCACACCATTCACATTCTTGAAGGTTGCACGGTAGGCTTCAGCCAAGGTTATTTTTTTAATAACGAAATTAAAATGGTTATTCCAGCCTCAAAATTTGTTTTATCGAGATATTTTCGATTATCGTGATAACGTTTAAAATTTGATCGGGATAAAAAAATGTTTGTATCGTGCCATCCGTAGTCAAACGTATAAATGTATAACACATTCAGTTTTTTGTTTTGTTTTTTGCCTTGCGATGATCCCCACCTCCAATCCCAGCCGCCGATGGCAAAATTATTGAGAATTTGGACGTAATTCATCGAATTTCACACCAGAGGAGAATCTAGGTGGGGGATTCCCTGGCCAGTCCGTCTCTAAAATCGGTAAATGTTGTAAAGGTTATTGGTGGGCTTACACGTAAATGTGTGAGAGTAGGTCCTCTTAAATGAGAGTACGTCCTCGTTTTTAAATTTAATTGTGTGAATTTAAATTGGAAATGACCCAGCAACGAACGAAAATCATACACTGACGGCTCATTTTCAATTTTCCTGTGTATTATTTGCGGCGATTATCGTTATTATTTAATTGTGTGATTTCTCAAGATTAAAAATTGGGCACACCAACATTCTTAAATTTGTTTGCAAATAAAAGACTTCGATTTCTTTCGCTGTATACCGGGATATTATTAAGATTGTTTTTTAAATAAGGCTATGTTAACTAATACTACGCTACTTAAAAAAAAAATAAGTGTCGAAAATTCCGAATAATCGTTTCATCGAAGCTTCACACGTGGAGACAAAGCGTTCTTTCGAAGCCACACAAGTTTTGTGTGCTCAACTTTCGCTCTGGCTAAATTAAACATTAACAAAACGAAAACAACCTGTCTACGACAAAGGCCACAAAAACCTAGAAAGTGAATCTATGTTTAACTTTGAATATAATTTTTTTTTATTGATGTGACGTCCTACTTTTGGACAGAAGAATGTCGTCACCTCCCGGAACTGGAAGACTGCTTTAAAAGTGCAAAGGAGAAAACGCTCTTTTTAAAACTAAGAATCCTAGTTAATTTCAGACTGAAATATTCAAAACTTTCATACAATTTTTTTATGATTTACGTGAACAGTGCATTTCTTGAAACAAACTTGTTGTTTTAAGGGGTTCAAGATTCAACATTAAAGATTCAAAAAGTAGGGGAGGGGGCAAACTTAACGAGGGAACCCTCTGGATCATGGTAAGAGCTGAAATAATGACCAGAAAAGTTAGAATAAATTCCATATCTACTGAATGAGATTGGTGGTCTCTCACCCTGTCCTGATTGAATTGGTAGGAACTTCGCTAGAATCTCCGTTCCATGATTAATGATAAAATTTGCTACTTAAAGAAGGGAGGCCACCACTCGGTTATCCCGGCCACTCGAAAATTGCGTATATTCACCACGCAATGGGAGTAAATTGTTCTTTTCGAGTTCACAGATGCTCAAAAACAAAACAAAAAAAGAGACTGGACGTTTTTACTGACTTTTTTTCTGCTTTAAAAATACAGTTATTTCTTTACCGTTATTTTTGTTTCCTGCCAGATTTTGTTTATGTATGAGGGGAGGGGAGCCCAGAGCAATTGAAAATATGACCTCCAAATTTTCGATGGTGCCCCTTCCAAAATCCAGGGTGAAAAATGCCCCCCCCCCCCATCGCAAAAAAGTAAGCGTTGGTTTAGTAAATTTTTAATTTTTTTTTTAATTAAAAAAAAAATAGTATTTCGCATCGACAGGTTTCCAATTATGTGAAAAAAGATCCATGACTTAAAAGTACGTTCTTGAAAACATTCCAAGAAGTTTTCTTTAAACCACCTTTGGACCGAGATTCGTGATCCATGACGGTAGAATAACATTTGAAGTAAGAGATGCGTATTGGCATTAATAAGGCAGTTCGAATCAGCATGCCCTTCACAACATCAACACGTGCAACAAGTAAAATACCCCATGGCACAAAAACCTTTTTAGAAAGTGGTTTTAAAGAACTATTTACCGGATGACACTAGAAATAAATCAAAATTTTATAAAAACTTACATGATGGAGGGGATGGACTTTGGGGCTTGCCCCCCCCCCCACCCCTCCCCAGACGCAACATCATTTTTAGAAATTTTGACTGCTGAAAGTGTAATGAGGCCCAAAAATGGCTTTTTTCTCCAGTTTGAACAGTGGTTTTTTTGTGATCCACCCCCTTGACGGTCTTAAAAAATGTATGACCCCCCCCCCCCCGGGCCCAAAAAATCCAACACTCCCCCGCCCCCCTTATCAGAAGATATTTCACGCAATCTTCAGGAAAATGATTCACTCACGCTTACTCACACAATTCCAAGTTTTTTATCATATTAACGTCACACCAAATCAAAACAATTAATTATTACCGTTTTGCACCTGGCTTGCAGATGAATCTTTGTGTCTCCCAACACCTGATGGTGACAGGCAGTACAATCAATTACATCAACGGAATTTGAATTGAGCTGCACTGTAAACAATTCCCTCCACACTTGTGATTTCCTCTCATAGAATCACACCCGCGCCTGGCCCACAACATCTTGTTTCTAAGCGATCGCATTTCGTTTAGCGTACGTCTACGCGTAACATGAGAAACCACGACACAATATTTAGAAACGACAGGTCCAGAATTGGGAAGGTGCATACCCACCAACATTAGTTTCAGGTAACGTTAGGTTCACAGAACTTATCGTAACAAAAAAAAAATCAAACTTTTAGGCTACAGCGAATTTTTGTTATACCACCAGACTTTTTGTTTACTTTCCGCAAAACTTATCAACTTAACACTGAAAAGACAAACACTGGATCTTTCTGCTTTCAGTAAGCATACAGATCGAAGATTTGCTTATCACTGATTGGTCACCGACAAAAACCACAGATTTCGACAGCATATCTTACTTGAGTTATGCCTGTTACGGAAATGACGTCATCTTCGTGAATAGTCGGACTTTTACGGAAACACGAAGATGATTCGCGTCGGGATATGTTCAACTGGTGAATCAGCGGCATAAAAATGAGGTTTACGCCTTCTTACGAAATACCAACGCAGTAGCAAACGAAATGACAGGTTGGATGACGAAATGTGGAAAGGGGGAATCGCATTGCTGCGCCAAATTGAGGAAAACATCGTAAACATCGATGGGCTAGTTCATAATTTTATGTTAAACATTAATTATGTTAAACATTAATTATGTTAAACATTAACTGTTAACACTTCTTAAATAAAATCTAATGGCGAATCTAGTTTGAATCATTTTGTGGAAAAAAAATTTTCTCACACCGAATGCCACTCGTGCTTTTATGCAAGCTATACTAATTTGCGCATTTTTAGCACTTAGCTACTTTCCAGCAAATTTTTAATTAAATCTGGAAATGAGTTGAATGCTAAAACACACATATTACCGATTTTGTAAGAAGCACTTTGCTATTTAAATGTTTCGCCTTACTTCAACATGGTATTCTCGTTGAAAATTCAACCTGGTTTTTAGTATAGATCATATTTCCCAATCACTTGTTACATTTCCAAGCTGATAAAAACTACTCGGTGTTCTTTTTTTTTCAGTTCGAAATGCAACTCGGGTAATTATCAAAAAATGATCGACAGTAAACATGGTTCTTGTGACATTCTAAACCGGAAAATTTCTGTGCAAGAAACCAAAATCTTCTAGTGACACCGTAAGAAACAATACAAAACCAATGGTATCCATTTTCGACCGATATTTCCGAAAACGTGGTTCCTTTACACGAAAAATGGTTCAGGACAAAAATGGATTTCCATCATAATCAAAACGCTATCTCCTCTAATTAAGATGGCTGACCAAAGGTTTGAACAGGATGCAAAACCTACTCGAATGCACCCAACTATTAAATATGGAACAAGGAAAATAATGTTCTGTAATTTGGCATTGATGCTTAGACTTTCCATGTCGCAAGATTATAATATATATCCCCAAGGTAAAATATGATGACGGCACGAGTTTCCCACATTTGCCCACCAGGAGAACGCGGATAAAGCGCAAAACAAAGATGGCGGCTTGCTTCCATTTCTAAGAGCGTTATTGTTTTTCTTGGAACATAATAAAAAAAAATTCAGTTTCAGTTCAAATAGAATTTAAAATTGAGAGGATTTTTTTAGAAATCAGAATGCAAAAATGTAAATGTTATTTTGATGAATTACGTTTGTATAGACCTACACACCCAACAAGTAATCGACAAATCGAACAACAAAAATCCGGAGGTAGATGGACCTACCAAGTGTTTTATCATTGATCAGTGATATCAGAGCCAAAATGGCTGCCAAAACTTTGATGAAGATAAATCATTTCATTGCTACTTATAGTTCCGGACACTAAAGATTCCTACACCAAAGGTATTAGTTAAGAGCGAGTGATCATGGTTAGGACGAGAGACTTGGTGGCAGCCATTATGGCTCTGATATCACTACTTTCCATGGCGAAAACTTGATGGGTTCCTTTACCTTTACGTTTTTTTTTTGTACGATTGTATTGTCCAGAATTACAAGTAAAAAATAAACTGTGGTTTAACCACAACAGGAGAAATTGTGAACAACGACAAGGCTACATCTGAACTCAAAACCACTGAAAAACAAACAGCACATAAGAAGTGATAGCAGACTTAAAACCTAGAAAGTTGAAAAAACGCAAGTTTTTGCTATTCAAAGTGATCTCTGCATGGTTCTTACCGCGATCATCTACACCGTCGATCTGGTTATTCAATTAATAAGGTAAGATGTTTTGGGGTTATACTTTGCGTGGAAACGTTCTTTCAACAAGGTTTTGTTCACGGTAGCTTTAGCATTAGCGCTGTCAGTGCTTCCAGGAATTTTCCCTTTTTTTTTTTGAAAAAAAACACCGCTTTTTTTTCTTACTTCGTTTTAAGTCCCCCATTTCTAACAACAATAAAAACCAAATTGCTATAGTAACTTGTATAAAACAAATATTTATAATTTAAGGATATTAAGTACATTTTCTCCTTTAAAACTTAGTTTTAAAACTATGTGTGACTATGTTACGTCCCAAAAACAAAACGCGTTAAGGACTTCCACCAAGCTTTTTCGGCCGTTCAAAGTCGTGATATCAAACTCCAAGCTCTTTCACCAAGTTTCAATGTTAAAAAGACATTTCTTCTCACTATATTAGTCTTAGAGCATCCTGCGCGAAATAGCTTTTGCAACATATGTATAGGTTAGAGTGAATGTAGCAAAACAGTTTCTCACAATAGGAAAATAGGAAAATGAATGCATTTGCAACATTTACACGAGTCTGTAGTAATGTTGCAAAACTGAGCCATACAGAAAGCCAACCGGGAGGAATGTACCTTTAAATGAAAAAAAAAATGAAAATTGTTTATTGCGCAATTTTCAAATATTTCATTGAACATTTGAAGTCTTAGTCGGTGGGATCAACTTGCCGGAAACATCTTGGGGTATGATATCGCAACTTCAAATGGCGAAAAACTAAATCCTTAAGATTTGTTTTGGGGAGATATCACATTTTTTGGTCCAAATTGATAAGATCAGTTTTTTTTTCTTAGCAATTGTGAGATAAAAAGCCGAAAATCCTGTTTTACAGTCCTTTTTATTTTCTTTGTTAAAAATAAGGTAAGATTTCTGTGAAGACTATTTTAATAAGGGATAAAAAGGGGGGAGGGTTGTTATAATACAGGGGAAAATACAAGAAAAATAGTTGTTTACACAGATAAAGCATTGAGTGTTTCCCTACTCAGCAAGATAGCTCAGCTCGCTCACTCAGCTTACTATTATTTGGCGAACAAAGGTTGGAATATGTGTCGATGAAGTAACAATTATTACGTCTTTTCTGGCAGTATTGGTCTTACTACTAAAGGTTTATTGTCTGCCTAGAACGCATCGTCAGCAAGTGACATACATCAATTGATCGTTTTGTAAACATAACCTTGTTCCAGTTTAATGCACTCCAGACAAGATCAGCAATAACAGTCGATTATTAGAGCGCTCCACCCTTTTTCCTGCATTGCGAAACGACGTTATTTTACTGGTTAAGTGAAATTTCGAATTTGATTCGATGAAGCTAAATAATTATTCAAAAATTACTTTATTTTTGCTTTAAATAGTTTTGAAAAAAAATTAAAAGATTCTGCCTTAAACAGATATTGACGTATTTTTCCACTTAAAAAATAAAACCTCAAAATTAACGAAACAAGAGAGAAACGCATCCCACGGAAAAATAAAATTCGTAACATTTATGTGGGTTTGACTTGAAGAAAGTAAATTTCTAAGTCTGTTTTTTTCGATTTACTTCTTCTACTGCTGTCAACTATAGTCTTTTTTGTTTACTTTTAACTTAATTCTAGTTTAAAAAAAACACCTTTTTTTATATGTTTCAATGTCAAGAAGTGTCATACTCTTCCACCGTTAATTTTGCAAATGATTTTTCAGAGATTGTTTACGATTTATCTCCGGATTGTTCAGATTTCCAATTGTTTACGATTTAATACGCAGTTTTTCAGGAGATATAAGCCAACTCGGAAAGAAAGGGCGGCCATGTTTTTCTGAAATTTTCTTGTCGTCTGATTGGTAGTCCAAGAATGACATAAAGTTAATTAGTCCATCATTTTTTTTGCGCTGAAAGTCAAAATAATCCCAAAAAAATCCAAAATAAAAATAATTAGGCTCCTACTTTGATGACGTAGCACCACCAACAACCAATCAACATTGAGAAAAGGATGGAACAACATGGCCGTCGTCCATTTCCGAACGGAATAGGTCTGCTGACAAACCGTGGATAAAATAAATAAAATAAGCCTTTTCTGTTACATCCACAGGAAATAAAAACACTGAGGGCTTCGTGGTTTGTGTTTTCATATCCGGTTTTTGACGACCGCAGCAACAAAATCCAGGAAATATTACAAGAGCTTCTCATTGTTCCACAGCAGCGCCCCCAAGTCTTAAAGCGGAAATTTTGTGTTGGGGAGATGAAACTAGCCTACTTAACTCGAAAATAGTGATTTTCTTCAAAACACACAATAAACAGAACCGTTTATCGGATTAGTGACATCAAACAGCAGCGCCGCCGTCTCGCTCTAAGAGAATTTTATCGGCAAAATGTCAAAGCAGCATTACCTCGGTGAATACTGACAGAAAGGAATAAAGAGTTTTACCATTTCAAAACTTTATCGAAGCTAAACCTCGAAAGAAGAATAAGGTTACGTTTTTTCCCGTTATATTAGTTCGTTTCCAGGTTGGCATCGTGTCCCGATTTAGGTATTTAATACCTATACTGCATCGTAAACGAGTTTCCCTGCCCGGTGAAATTCGAGCCAAAGCAACCGAGCTAAAGAAGCAAACAGCAACCAACCTAACCTAAACCAGCCTATGACAACACCACCACAGAAAATGATTCACAAACAGTAACAATATGACGAAATATCATTTAGACAAAATTTGGACAAAATTTACACATTTTTTTTCATTAACCAAAAATTTAGTTGCGAAACTCAAAACCAACAAAATACATTAATTTTCACACCATCCTCACACCCTGAACTGCCTCAAATCATCTCCAAATAAACAATAAGCCTTCTACGATAAATAAACTTTATCCGTGTTCACTTGTGTTCTCATAGCAGGGTTAGGTTGTGTTGGTTGCGTGAGAAAGAATCCAGCGTTCCACAGCATCCAAGCCTCATCCCTAGGGAAAATAATGGAGGAACCCCCTAAGGCACACATCCACTAGCTCATCTTACAAAATGGGCTTCCTACATCTTAACACACACAGTAAACTAATTGATAAAAAATATCTCCACATTTTAACTTCTCAAATGCCTAACCTGCTAGTTTAGCCCACGAAATTTAACTTTTTTCCGTACGCAGGCCGTATAAGTCCCAATTTCCTAATAACAAATACTTGAATTTTTGGCCAAATGCTGAACCATTACGGAATATTCAGAGTATTGATGAACTTGACGAACGTATGCAAAGATGTGGCAAAACTATCACAGCCACCTCTCCGGCATAAAGATGTCTATCCCCCCCCCCCCCCTCCCACAGACAATGTTCTAGGAATCCGAACATCACAAATAGGCTATTACGATGACTATTATTCTAGAATAAATCTCGGTAAGTCAAAGCAACGCAAAGTGTACCATTAAATACAAACTACTTAATCGGGGACAGTACGAAATTACTCGTTTTTACAGATTGTATTTCTATGGAAGACTTGGGAACTGTCGTCATTTGGTAGGCACGAGGGTAGGCTGGCATTTTTGTGGATTAAACATTTGTTTTACTATTAAACTAGAAAGTCTGTTGTTCCCATCTACCGTAAATGAACCTTACGCCCCCACCCCTCTCTTTCAAAAAAAAATTTAAACTAAATTACGAAAAAAAGCTGGAGCAATTCGTCTGAAAGGCAAAAATTGCTCCGCCAAAAAAAAAATTCTCTTCATTTACAGAAACAATTTTTTCTTCCTCAATAACACTCATCCTTTCTTTCCGACTCAGAAGTTATGGTTTGGGATGAAAAGTTTCCTGAGTATATCCCCAAAGAGGGCCATGGGCAACTTTTACCATTTTTTGTCAGAATTTGTTTTGGCTCTTTGTACCCTTTTCTGCCCCTTTATAGCCTTTTTTGCCCACTTTTTAGGCCCATTTAGACCGTCAAGCCAGTAAATGTCAGCATTAAAAGGCCACTTTTCTTTTTTCGAAAAGGGCAGCGGCAGTAACCCCCCCCCCCCCCCTCCTCCCCCATGCACGCCACTGGGGAGAAAACGTCCCATCCAAAATACAGCAAAAATATTCCAAAACACTTACCGTCAGTGGTCTGGGACTGTCCTGCAAACTACATGTGGACGATGATCTGCTACTAAGTTCATCATGGGACACACTACTTCCCCCACTGGCCGTACTACTCAAACTCAAAGTATCGGCGCGACTACGACACGCGGCCACGTGCTTTAGCATTCCCACTTCACCAACTCCACGATCGCCGTAACATCGTGATGAAGGCACAACCAACCAACTCCCCACCAAGACTCGCACTGTACTCCAGCTTCCCTCCCGGCCCACACCCAGCTGGCTCACACTACGCGATCACCCAACAACCAACCGTGGATGTCTGCAAGGTGCTCTTCGGAAAGGCCAGGCGTCAGAAAGACTCGGTGATGTGATCATTGAGATAGGCACAGTTTTTTTTATTCACTTTCGCTGAGGGTGTAGGGGGGGGGGGGGAGGAAGTGAGGTCTGGGTCAAAGGGTTTGATTACCCCACCATCCCACAACCCCCCAAATAAATTTCTGAAGGCGAATTTGAGTGGATAAGTTTCCTGAAGCTCGCCGAGTCGCATTAAAAAGTTAGGCACTTTGTTGCTTTGAAATGTTAAGCTTTTTTTTCCCAGTTAAAAGTGCATCGATGCCAATACTACTCGGTCGGTTGCCGATGTTTTGTTGTGTTGGTATCGGCAATTTCGCTGAAATATCGATAACTCGGGAACCGTTTGAAATTACATTACAATAGCACTTTGCGGCGTCTTGCTCAGGAAATCACTGGAGCTATCTATCTAGCTATCTTTTAACTGGTCATTACCATTTTAAAATGCTTTATTTTAATAATTATTAGACTTTTGAAGAATTGATAAAAAAACATTTTAAACTTGGAGTCGATTTTAAACCTGGATCGGTACCGTATATCAGTAAAGTTGGCATCGGTGCATCGTTAAGGAATCATCTGCAGTGTTGGACCAACAGTCGTCACTCTTGGATTTTTATCCTTCCGGTTGATAATCTTTTTTTAATCAAGAGGCGGAGTAGCCCAAAACGGAAACTTAAACCCCCCTTCTGGCTCCATGGCTCTGGCGATCCACTATTAATCCTTGGGTCTCAATATACAAACGATTAGCTATGAATCTTGAATAACGATATTCAGTTATCAGTTTATTTATTTATGAAAGAACACGAGTTGCCATTTCCAAAGCTTTACAAAAAATCCAAAAAAAAAAAAATAATAATTAGCCTAATGAAAAAAAAAACACAATACAAAGATTAAATTCACAATAACTCGATAATTCATGACTTAGCTGGATCCGAACAAAAAACGGCATTGCCATTTAGAAAAAAAACACTAGAGTTCATGTATATCCCCATGGAATTTACAGCTGTGGAAGTACACAATTAAAAAACAGATTGGAGTTCACTGGAACTAAGCGAACTATAATTTGAACTCCACTTCCAGGACAAGGATTGTTTTTACTCTTTTGTAACAGCAGAAAGTGGAAATTTGTGTTTGAAATGTGTCATGTTTATCATGTGTGCGTGTGTTTGTGAGAGATATAAGATATTTTTATGTATATCGGTTATTGAGTTACAAGAATCTGAAATATTGTGAAAAATAAACGAAATAGAGTTAGGAATCTACATGAAAAGCAAAAAGCAGATGCTGAATTCTTTTATGGGCTTGAGGGACTTATAATTGGAATGAACTTAGATTAGAAAACTTTGAGCTACTCCTTCTTTCTTCGTTGACCAACACCCTATTCACCCCAAGTACAAGAAATATTTCACCCTGCCATAGCCCAGTAAAATAACTTATGTCCGCATTTGATGGAAATGCCCAAATATTTTGTATTTTTTTTTTGTTTCTTTTGGCTCGCATTTCAGTTTATTGGCTGGTGATGTGATCACATCCCTTCCTTTGGTTAGTAGAGTATTTATTTCCATATTTTTGGCTTTAAGTAACTGTTTGTTAATATTTTAGGATTTTTACTTAAAAGTATATTCTTTTAGAAATTAAAATAAAACTTTTTAAGGGTAAATAAAAATATACATCAAGGCGTATGATAATTAAATTTGGAACTTAAATAATAGGCATAATTGATTACTTTACATTCACAGAGAGAAACCTATATTTCTTCCCACTGCTCCCTCCACAGAGCGGTGCTGTGCTACTCCACCTATGTGATTTCTGCCCAGTGCTCTACGGCTTATTTCGCGCCCCCTCCCCCCCCCCCAACCCACCCGAGCTGCGCCAATAATCCCTGTACGTTGTAATATGATTTTAAGTATCTTTTCTAGGTTTCTTTTCGCGCAAAAGTAACTAGCACTCCTTTACCTCATCGACACCTCGACTTGTTAGAAACCATACTTCGTTGTTTTGTTAGTGTTGTTAGAAATTAGCTTTGTGATTAGCTTTGTCGTTGATAGCGCCTGAATAATTTGCCTTCGAAAGATGGTCGATTAGTACGTGCAAGAACAATTCGTCAAAGAGCACCTTGCGTCTATCTACTCCACGCATCCCGTACGCGACCACCACGCGCCAGTGATTTTGGCCCCGCCCGGAGCTTCGCCATTGGCCTCCCGGCTCTCGTGACGTCATAGCGTAGGCCCCGCAGGCGCAGTAGTCGAGAGGTCAGAGGTGAGAGCCATCTAGAAGGAGACGTGTTGGTGGCGGCTACCGATTTTATATTTTACTACTCCAGCATCAAGTGGGTGTGGCGGCGGAGAGAGGGACGGTAGAAAAAAAACAACAACAATGCCTCAGGCGAAAAACCAAATTAAGGAGGGTTGAAATGCTAGGATGATGGTGTGTGTACTCACATTAAACACGAAAAGTGGTAAAAATGGCCGCTAAGTTGAGACTGGTTCGGCCCTTCAAAGGAGTGATATCAATAGAGCCACACATTCGCAAAGGCCCACCCTGAAGTTGAAAGGTTAATGAAAATCCTGACCTATGGTTCAGTCCTATCTTTAAGTCCTCGTTAGTATAGTTGATGTAATTGTTATGTTCTAAATTTGAGATTCGCCAAGATCTGACGGAATCACTGCAACTTAAGTTCTAAAAGTTAATCGTGGTTCCTTGTTTTTTGACATTGGTCATCCCCCCCCCCTTTTTTACGAATTGTTGGTTGTTTGCAGTTTGTTGAAGGAAAAAATCAAGCAGGTGTAAGCAGGTGTAAGCACTTTTAGGCCTCTAGCATTTTCTTGACATAAGTGGCAAGGGGCGCGGAGGGTGGGGAAGGAGGGGGGAAACCGCTACCGTAAGTAGAAAATATAATGCAGAATTACAGTGGTAACAGTTACAATCATGACTAAAAAAGTTGTGCACCTGTACCAAAACACACGTTCCACGGTTAAAAGTACATTCCTCCTAGTTGGTTTCTTGCATGGCTCAGTTTTGCAACATTATATTTAAACGCGTGTAAATGTTGCAAACGTATTCATTTTCCTATTTTTTCCCTCATGGTAAACGTTGCAAAAACTGTTTCGCGCAGGATGCTAAAATATAGTGAGAAGGTCCTTTTAATCACTATCTTTAAAATGTCAGTTTTATTCACAACGTTGGACAATTTATTTTCGTGAATTTTGCTAGCTATATTATTAGGCAAATATCAACGATATTGGCACCTTTTTTCTACAAGAAACGTTAAGCTGCTGCGCTAATAGTAACTGCTATGTGGTCAGCTGACCTGAGTCTCCAGATCAAACGAAGTTTTAGCCTTTTCTGACGCATTGTTATTTAGCCTCACATGCCCGAAAACAGCTAAACTCCCTTTGCTGTAAAGGCTCAAGTATCGAGTGGTCGCCATGTTCATATATATATTTGTCTGGTTAGGACGGACGTAGTCGTTGAATCTTGGCGGGCGACAGACTAGCGTGCGTTTTAAATAGGTAGTTTTATTGTATCCAATTCGTAGGAGGTGGGGGGTGCGAAATATTTTAATGGGGCACCATTTTCGAGCTGTACCCACCTGGAAAATTTTGCGCTTGAGTATTAATCAGAAAGATTCAACGGAAATATTTTTTGCACCGATTTGATTTAATTGAACAATTTTATTTTATTTATTACATTTATTTCTCTTTCAATCATTACATAGACCAAAACGGCTTTTTATCGGTTGCTCTGTGGTTTTCCACTTTTTGGTGTCCCTGTGCAAATGGACTGATGGGAGATATAGACATGGGAGTTTCGTCAAAAGTTGTTCGGATCGAATTCCAAAACGCATTTGAATATGTCGTTGCCCTTTTGGAATATGCCAGCCCTATTTGGTCCCCATATTTATCGGGGGTATTTCACAAGTCCATACAGGGAATGCGTGACATGTCGTACCATCAACGCCTCAACAACTGACTGGAATAGTACTTCAAACTTGTCCTGACTTAATTGAGGGCATTTTTTTTGCGACCTGAGTAATTCCAGCGTGGGTTTTTTATCGAATGAAACAGCCTCTGCCTCCTCCGTCAATAGCTTTAAAAGACGCCTAAAATCTACGGATATATCGGCTTTTCTCAGTGTGGAGACATGGGTTTGCTACGATTTCGAAGGCTATTTTCGTCTCAATAGTGTGAGAAAGGCTGAATGTCAGTGACTTCGACCCTTTCCAATCCTATCTGTAATTAATTAGTGGACTTTGAAAGTCTGTCTGATTGTTTATCTGTCTGTTTGAATTCGTTCAAGTCAACTGGCTAATCAGATTGGAATTAAACTTGTTAGCACTTTTATAGGATTAACAGTGACAATAACGCCATGTTGGCTACGGGAATAGCATCTGGTGTCGGTCGCTGGCTAGCCGCAAGGGGCACTCCTTGAAAATGGAAGTGAAAAACAAATATTAATAGAGCAGCGTCATGTGACGTCATATTGGCTACAAGCGCGATAGCTGCAAGGGGCACTAGATTAAAATGGAGGTTAAACGACGGCACTTCTAGTCAAGGCAGTGCTTTGAGAGCGGATTACATAGGATTAAAAAAACGTTGTTTTCTCCGATCCCTTATGCTACTAGGTTGTAATTGGAAAATAATGATTTCACTTGCTTAAAAATGTCAGCAACTGCCAACAAATCGACATAAATCGCGCGTTATAGGCCTAAGAAATCCACACTTAACAGCATTGTCTTCAGTAAGACGCCCTTCTTTTCCCCCTCCAGTGACCCTTACAGCTAACCCTGTTACTGGATCCTGCATAGAGTTATATACAATAATACAACGTTGTGTCACCGCCCTATTAATACATTAATTTAAAAAAATATATAAATATATTATATTATTAACATTTATTATTATTTTTTAAATTTATTATTGGCATGTTGCTGAAGCATGTGGTAACTACTACATTCTTGTATATTGCGTGTTCATGCTATTGTTAGACTGTTGTTTGTTGTGGGAACTTTTTTACCACAAAATGGTGACTTTAATTTCGTACACGATTCTGGCATTAATGGTTGGTTTTGTCAAGCGCTTCCCGAACTAAAACCTAATAGTGACCTGATTGTATTTTAAATAGTTTTCGTTTATCGTTTTATTTTACTGTTCATTTCATTAACTATTTTTTGTTTAATTCGTTAAATTGTGATCGGTTGTAAGTACGAGCCCTCTAAAATGAATGGTACCCTCAGAGAAGGCTACGCAAACGCAATGAGTGATGAATGCAGGTAGACGTTACAAATTAGCTTACGGGCGGTCGTTTTAAGTTGCCCGTTTATTAAAGCAGGGTTGCTTTTATTTTTTCACTTAATAAACTGAAAATAAATGTAAAAATAAAATTCCAAAAATGAATAGGTATTGAAAAATTAGTTCATACTGCAGAAACGAGTGTTTGGCAAAATTGAGGCTAAAATAAATTCCCATATGTTTTTAAATCTCATGATGTCTGAACCAGTAATAAGGATGAGAAAGAAGCTGTTGACCTAACTATTAATTTTCCTTCTCACAGCTTTCTTCCATATGCTTCTACAGTATTATCACTGACGAAAAAAAAACATGTTGTGCTCAAAGAGTTTTTGTTACCGTGTGTTTCGGTGCATTTTTTTTAGAATCCTGAAATCAACAGAAGCTGAAGCGGCAGCTGGAAGAGCTCGAGTAAAATCAAAAGGTTCCTTTCTCAAGATCCTTCAAATTTAGCTACATCAGGCACGATCAATCGTTGTCATTGGCCCAGCGAGCGATACGAGCAAGTTGAATACTCTGACTGAATTTTATTTTGTCTGTGTGTTTGTCTGTTTAGAACACTATAGCCGTCGCAACTTTGTTCTTATTTGTTTGAAATTTCATGGGAGACAAGGGTGCTTTGCAGCATGATACTTTAGAGTTTGAAGATGAAATTGTCAGCCTACATCAAATATTTTCGGAAACACTCGGGTTTTTCCGATTCAGTCTAAGCCTATTTTTAGTAACGGTGGTAAGGAAGCTCGATCATAAGGCTAGTGGCCCCGAACACTACACGGACAACACATATCCATTTACCATAACATACCCTAGTGAAAGTTCTGAGTGTGACGGGTGCAGAAGACAATTAGAAATAGTAAAAAAATAAAATAAACACCACTATTACTGCCAATTTCACACGTTTTGAAACAACGCAGTTGCTTCTTTTATCATTTCAAACAAAATCTCGCCCGTAGTTTGTAAAGATAGGTGTTGGATTCGTTTTCAGAGCATTAGGCAGAAAGCATGTCAATAGCGCACAGGGCAGAAAGTGGTGGTGATTACAAAAAATATCCTAAATTAAACACAACGGAACACGTGTGTTGTGTGTCTACATCAACTCTCGCTCGGCCAAGTAAGTGATCTGCAGAATTCATGAGCCTAGTTATTTTAATTTTCTTTCTTTTCGTTGAAATTAACTGAAATCTCACCAGAAGTTTACAGCAAGAGGCTTCCTTTGTTGGGGGAGGAGGGGGTAGGAAGGATAGAAGAGGGGCTGGGTCCCCCCCCCCCACCATTTCGGCCCCTCCTTGAGTGGGTTTCATTTGCCAACGCATTGAATTCATAGCTCTTATTACTGTTATTTTGCACACCAAAGCTTATCAATGTTGCTCAAACGGATTCAGAGTTATTGAGGTGGGAGTGGGTTTTGGAGGGTCACCTTTTCGTAAGACCGCACTGCCTTTAGGGAGCATTTCCGGACCCATGTTTATAGGACCTTTTATCCTTCCTTTGTATCATAGAATCCATCCTTTAAGTTTGTGGGTCGGGTTGAGAAACATCCTGTGTATGTATATAGAGTCTTTGTTCATGTTGTTACCAGATGTTGTGGGTGGTAGCTGCATTGTCTTGCTAAGCTCCCATTATTAAACAACAACAACAACAAATTGCTGTAACTTTACCCTTAAATTAGTACTAAGACTGGTTTGTAACTTTGAACTACGCTTCCCCTAACCCCCAACCAGTAAAAGGCAGGTCCCCTCTTTGAACTCTCGCTATCTCTAACATTTCAGCTTTATGAACTGCACGGAAGAATTAGTTTTAGTGAAATTCGCTAACAAGTTAGTAATGAGGGAAACTTCAACGTTATTCACACCTTTTTTTCAACAAGAAAATGTTAAGCTGTGTCACTAATATTGACTTTTACGTTGTCAGTCGGCCAAAATCTCCAAATCAAAGGAACTTTCAGGCTTTTCTGTCGCATTGTTATTTATCCTAAAATGTCTGAAAACAGCCTAATAGTGGGGTTGGAAAGCCCCAAAAAGTGACACAATATTTCAGTGGCAGAAAATAAATCCTTTAGGGTGAAGAAAGTATGTATATTCCTGAATGTAAAACGTCCGAGACGGAGACCCCAAGTTTTAGAGCTCTCATTAGCCAACAAAAACGCCATCAAAATGGCGGACATGTTAACAGTTGTATTTCTTGAACACCGCTATCTTTTTCAGTTAATTACCTTGTGTGGAATCTTATTTTTACACAAGATGGAATTTAAGACACTATTGTGACGATAAGAAACAAAAATGGTCGAATTTGTCATATAAGATTAAATATGGCCGCCAATATGGCCACCAAAACTGGAAAAATAAACCTTTCGGCCGTATGGTCATGTTTGGTGTCAAATTATATGTGTTATGTTTTATTATATGTTATATGTTCAGTAGTGGTACCAAAAATAGTGCCAGACAATCCCAGAAATAATAACCTTTTTGGTACATTCTATATTTCTGTTTTCCACACATACAAAACAAGATATTACAGCTTATTAGTGGGGCGGCTTAGGGCCCAAAGTTGATGGAATCGTTCACTTTGTGTGAAAAGCATGAAATTTGGTGTGGATGTACATGAAGGCTGGAAAAAATAGCTATGATAGCAAGTTCAAGACCCCAGAGGGGGGAGGGGGATTTCACCCCCCCCCCCCCCAAAAAAAAAAAGGTTTTTTTTCTGTAGCTCCTAAACCGTAAACAAATCAAAAGCATAATGGGAAACAAAATCGTTCAGCACACAATTCAGGACAGAAAAGGTGATATACATATTTTACGTAAAAGCAACCATTGAACCCCAAAATCGTATTTCAAGTATATCACCTTAATTTGTGCAAATGCTCCTTTTATCAATTAGTTGTCGTAGTGATTATCGTGTTCAAGTACTCTTACGAGCCCTCTAAAGCCTGAAACGGACATGCTTAAGATTTTCTGGAAGGTGGGTATCTATTCTTTCCGTCAATCCCAACAAAAAGCTTATATAGGGACCATCCTACGCCCATGAAGGAGAAGTGGTAGTGGCGTATATATAGAAGCGAAAGCTTGTGGTGACTTTCAAATTCAAAGTGCTCTTGCGGGATCTCTAATAGTCAGAAAGTAACATGCTTAGGATATTCTGAAAGGTGATGATTCATTATTACCATCAATCTTAACCAAAATTGTTTAGCTTAGCTAAGACCATCCTACGCCCATTTAAAGGTGAAGAGGTAATGGCGTAGCGACGAAAGCATGTGGTCATTTTCGAATTTAAAGTGCTCTGGCGAGCCCTCTAGTAGCCCGAAATGGACATGTTTAGGATTTCCTGAAAGGGGGGATGTGTTCTTTCTACCAATCCTAACCGAAATTGCTTAGCTTAGATATACATACAAATATAAGCATTGCAATGGTACTTTGAAATTGAAACTATAGCCACTACACCAATTACAGCTACACATTTAAACGGGCGTAGGCCAGACCCTATCTACGTTAAACAATTTCGGTTAGGATTGATGGAAAGAATAGACCCCCTCCTCTCAGAATATCCTAAACATGTCCATTTCGGGTTGTTAGAGGGCTTGCAAATGCACTTTGCAATAGAAAATCAACATTCGACTTTGCTGCTACGACATTATCTTTTCAACTTTAAATGGGCGCAGGACGGTCCCCATCTAAGTTAAACAATTTCGGTTAGTATTGACGGAAATAATAGATCCCTACCTTTCAGAATATCATAAGCATGTCATCTAGCGCTATGTAGTACCATCAAGCAGTTGCTCGCATCAAGCGAAGGAATGCACAACGCCATTTCTTTTAACGAAACAAACAAGCCACGAGCTTTCTTAATTATTGAGTGAAAATTTGGTACGTCCTTGTGCACCTGGGAGCAATCTGTAAAGGTTAACGATGCACTGCTGCTAGATGGCGCCATGGTATTATCGTTCGCTTTTGAATCGGTGATAGTGCCACTTTAATGTTACTTTTATTTTCAAAATTATTCTCGATGCACTACGGTAGTTAGTTTTCGTTTTTCTGCCAAGCTTTCGGCTACACCAAGAACATCGACTACGTTTCACATGTACGAAAGGTCAGGTTCGTCCAGAGATTTCTGTTTTCAGTTGGTTTTAAATTCTCTACACAGTGCTATTGTTTACACCCTCTAATGGCGCACATGCACGAAATTCTATAGCTTTGTCATTCACTTAAAACTAATAAGTCTTGCAATTACCTTTGTTTTGTCTGCTGTACACGCCTTACGTCATCAAAATCGACGTGGTTGGGAAAAAACGCACCAACCCCACCCCCCACCTTGAACTTTTCATTCATTGCAATTCGTATGTTTGCAAAAGTCAAGTTCGTTTTCTCGCAAAACCATATAATTAAAATTTAATTCTTTATTCATTTTACGACCGATTTTAAAACCGCTCAGTTTGCTTGTTTAAGTCTGAACTTGATGAATGCATCTGAAATAAAGAAAAACTTTCAAGTTGAAACAATTTTTCCATCATAAATGTTTATGACCTGGAGTTTTAGACCTAAAATGGCTGGGCTTATGAACGATTGCATGGTGAAGGCCTAAATCCTCCTGGGAGCCGAATCCACTGTTCCGCGGATTAAATCATCATTATTATGGGATGGCCTCACTGATGACTTGACATCATCATGAACTCATCGAAATTGGTGTTTGGGCGGGAAATTGTGGGCGGCACTTACTTAAAGAGGGGTGGGAAGCAGTTTGGGATGATGTCCCAGTCATAGTGTCATTATAAGGCCTTAGGGGAATTGAGGTACTCTCTTCCATGAGATGGGTTATTAAAATAATGTGGGGGCTTCATCGCTTTTATTTATTAATTCTAATTTTTGTAAGCGGCAAAAACTGGGTATCGGGGACGTAATTTCTAATAAAATACTCGAAAATGTATCTACACTGTTAGGAATAACCAGGGACGGCATAAACGATGCGTGTATGCATCCTGGTGTAATAGTTTTGCTGTCAGCCAAAAATATAAAAAAAAATTACTAATACCTAAAAGATGTCCTTGTAGACGTAAGTTACTTAGGGACCAGTCACCATTCATGTCGGGGAAGATATCGGTGCAAAATTGAAAACGTGACCAAACGTGACCTCCAAATTTTCGATGACTCTTCCCCCGCCCTCTCAAGGTCCTGAAAAAAAAACTATTCACCCCTCCCCATCCAAGGTCCAATCCCCCTCCTCCCCCTCCCCTCTTCAAACAGCGAAAAGTAAGCTTTTTTTTTATCTTTTTCAGGTTACGAGTAGATGATTTCCTCTGGACTAATTAATAAATAGCATTTCGCACATCGACACGTTCCCAATTGTGTGGAAAACGAGCCATGATTTAAAGTATGTTCTTGAAAACATTCTAAGAAGTGTTCTTTGAACCACCTTTGGACCGAAATTCATGATTCATGACGATAGAATACATTTTGATATACGGGATGCATATTGGCACTACTAAAGCAGTTATCATGTCCATGCCCTACACATATCAACATGTGCAACACGAAAAATACGCCATGGTACAAAAACGTTTTTTTAGAAAGTGATTTTAAAGAACTACTCGGGGGGGGGGGGGGGGGGCAGCAGCTACAGCGTTTTTCTTTTTAGTAATTTTGACTTCTGAATGGCACTCAATTTTGACTTCTGATGCCCAGAAATTAACTTTTCTCTAGTTTGGTCAGTTTTTTTTTTTGTTTCGGGGGCCCCCCCCCTTAACAAAGCTTAAAAAATTCATGACCAGTCCCTTACACATCCTAGGCTACCACGATAGAAGTTTCAATCGAAAAACGGTCCATACCTCACAAAAAACCTGTAATGAGCTGGGACACTGGTAACCTTTAGTTTTACAAAAGCATTACGGCGCCGCACAGGTTGTGCAACAAAGTTCATGAAAAACATGCATCCATAAAGATTTAATTGATACATTGAGAAAACTAGGATAACAGCTAAATCGGAAGTGGACTATTAATTTAGTAACACACACACGTGCAACAATATACAGATAAAGTTTGTAAATATGTAAAACAAATCATGGTATATCCTAACCACTCAGCGATTTTGTAAGGAACAAATTGTAACAAAATTGCTACAGTACTTCCATTCCAGCTGGAGTAATTCGTCACGAAGGGAAGAGTCAATTCTCTTCATTTCAAAAGATGTTTTACAAAATCTCCAGTAAAAGGTAGTCCCAGTAACTCACTGAGCGTCGTACTTTATCACTATTACACAGCAGATTGCAAACTCCCCCGCCCACACGTTTCTTCCTAACTCTACCCAAAAATAAACCCATCACGGTACTCAGAAATAATGTCAACACACTGAAAACACACGAATTTGACATGAAGGGTGAGGTAGGTGTGAGACACAAATATTTGTCTACATTTGAAGGATCACAATTGCATTTAGTTTATGGTAGAGGTGCCCTCTGAATGGCAAGAAACTGACAAAAACATGAATTTGGTAACTAATATTATTTAATTTTCGGCCCAGAATTTTGTTTTGTTCACAATAAACATTAAAAAAGGTGGGAGCTGCCACAAATTGTGGACTTCATAATCCGCCATATCGAACGATTTTGCAACATGGCGGCTCTATGAAGTCTTGGTGGCAGCTCCCACTTTTTTTTAGTGTTTCAACATTTTCATTGTGAACAAGCTCCAAATACCGCGCCGAAAATTAAGTATTTGTTGCCAAATTCACGTTCCTTTGAGTTTACTTGCCAGTATTCTTGAAACTCATAAATTAATTTTTCAAGACCAATTATATTTAGACTAAGCTTCGCCAATGGAGCATTTATTAAAGTTCAACTTTTTTTCCATTTTTTTTTTAGGGGTCCGGGGCGGCCGCCCCATTCATCCCCCCCCTCTCTCTCTGGCACTGGTAAAAGGACAAATTTAACAGTGGGAAAATTACCAATGTGTATTGTCGGTAGCATGTTTATCAAACCTATTTTTTAACACATTTACAGTTGAGGCTTCCACCACATGCGCCGATTGGTCATTCCAGGTTTCAATAACTCGATAAGAGAAAAAAACCTTTGGTTTGACTTTTTTTAATATGGTGTTGCAGTGTTTTACATCGATGCCCCCCGGTGGTGGAGTATGTCGACAGTGTGAAAATTTGTTGTGCTCGGCAGCCGCCATAGTTACACCTAAAAAGTTTGAAGAGAAATATTAAGTTGCCTCGAGAAAGCCTTCACCATACCGAATGTATGTTTAATTGTTGTCGTCTGTGAGTAAGAGAAATACTTGAGCCCTTCAATGCTTTACGTTACTCTTCAATGTACTTTTTCAAGAGCAGACCACATTTCAGAAGCATATTCAAGTAACTAAGGAAGTAAACAATTTGAGATACGGGAAATACCCCCAGTAATTTGTTGCACGTGGGGTATTTTGTCCAAAGTGTAAAATACCAGACCAGCATGGCGAACTTTATTTTTATTTTTAATGTTAAAAACTTCCAACTGAAGTAGTAACGAAAACGAAAGTTAAAGGAAGCTAGACCGGAATCATGTTTTTAAAAAGTAAAAACTGCAAATTAATCATTCCCCGAATATGCATCGTCGCACGATGGGGGGATCCCGATTATTAGGTGACGCAATTTCCAAGTCACACGCTATCATTTTTACCACGTTGGAATGTATTTATCACAGTCATTTCATAGCCTTAGGGTGTTGGCAGATCCTTCTTATCCCAAAAAAACAGCCTCCGGCCTTTTGGTCACTTTGGGGCCGGAAGTCCTACTTGACCAGCACAAGGACGGACGAACGCCCAAATGCCTCGTCTTCTTTTATTTAATTCTTGTATAGTCACCGGCTGCGTTCCCATGCTCCATCCCTTCTTTCAGACGCCCGCCATTGGGACTATTCCGCCATTTTTTTTTCAACCCGCCATTTTTTTCCCACAATGCTCCGTTCCCTTCCCTGAGATTGAGGTGGCGTTGTTTAAGCGAAAAAACAAACAATAGAAATACTCAGGGAGAATTTATTTTAATTACTGAAGGCCGTGGCCTCGACTTCCCCCGGGTCCGGCTGCAAATGACGTCATGTATGCTAAATTTGGACTAGTTGTGAAATGGAGACAGTTCGTACTACATGCTGATGCCATTGTCATTTGTGGAATGTCCTAACTTATATCTCAGTTGGCCATATTCTACACATCTAAACACTAAAACGAACCAAATCCATAGATGCTTTCGAAATTTTACGTAAATGTTGTGTAAGGGTAGAAAGGGACAATATTGCTAAAAAAAAGTCCTTGAGTCTTATTCACAAATTTCCGAAAAGACTGACCAAATCTAGCTATGGGGTCTGGGGAAGCACCGTTAGCCTTATTTTCGTGCATCCTGCGCGTAAGTACCATCTGCAGCATTTACATACGTTTGAGTGAATTTAGCAAAACCGTCTTGTACGTGGGGGGATGGGGGGGGGGGGGGGAGCGGGAGGGGGAAAGTGGCAAATCGTGTACGGTGCAGCTTGAAAATTTCATTCACAGTCCGGCTGACTGGGGCTGAAGGAAAAATACTTAAAGAGGCCGGTTATTATTTATCGCCTGGAGAAAATACGGGGGGTATCAATTTTAATGTCCCGTAATGGAAAGGGTGGAGGAGGCAGGGTTACAATAGTACTATTGACCAAACTGGAGGAAAAATACTTTTTGCATATCAAAAATGACACTCTTTTAGCAGTCAATATTTCAAAAAAACGCCTCAGTTTCTAGGGAACAAGACTCCCCCCTTGCAAGCAGTGACGGCGCTAGGGGTGGGCCAGGGTGGGCCATGAGCCCCCCCCAACAAAAAATATATTGCACGACTCCTCCCCCTCCACGTTCCCCCTCAGGTCATCACTGGAAAATAAAATAATGACCCCCCCTCCCCAAGACTCCCCCCTTATCACCAGAAAATAAAATAATGAAAAAACTTGCAGGTTAACCTTAAAATCAAATGATTAAACTAAGCGTTTATTTTCTTTATTTTGTTTTATTTATTTAGTAACTTTGCAATACATGCGCCGCATAATTTATTTTGTGTGTTTATGGGGGGTATTTTACAAAAAAAAATTAACTGTATTGAAGCTTACTGTAAAATTCAGGTTGAATTAAACGGAATAAAAGTGCCTAATGCGGCTGCCTTTGAAAAAAAAAAAAAAACTCATTGGCCCATTCTGTTTCCAGATGTGCCCTCTTCTCCCCCCCCCCCCCCTCCAACAAAAAATAGAATTAAGTCCTGGCGCCGTCACTAATTACAACATTTTATTATCAGTATCAGTACTATTGCTTACGTAGAATTTTCAAATAAATTTTCTAGAAAAGCATTATATTTCTGGCTGCTGTCTTCGAAGGTCTACGCTTTCGTTTGCTTTGTTAGCTTGGGGGTGGGGGGGGGGGTAAGCCTTTTTTGGGGCCTTCACTGGATGGTGGCCAAAAATTTTTTCAAGGTCTTGAAGAGGAACGGCATCGAAAATTTGGGGGTCACTTTTTTTTTTATATCCTTTGTCCCGTCATACCCCCAACCAAAAATAATCACCGGTCCCCAAGCGACATTCCTATAAAAGCCCGCTTTTATCCTTTGACGACGTCATTCGATAACAACACGTTGCCTAGCAACCCAGAGATTTAGCAGCTAAAATTGACTTGGATTCCCAACCCCAAAACTTTTTAATAAGCTTGCAATTTCTCCTAAGAGATTCTATTAACGACATTAAGCTTAAATGCCTCCCCGGATGTCGTCCTCCATCTTGTCGCTACCTAGTTGCTACGCAACCGGGGCAACTAACTTTAATCAAATTAAGGTGCCGACGAAGTTTTCCATCTCTTGGGAGACGAGTGAGGAAAATGCTTGGCTAATAAAGCGAGACCAATTCTCGTTGAGTTAATAGCTCTATCGCCTAATGGCCTTTGTCAATAAGATAACTGTATGGCTTAAGACAAGTACGCAGATAAATTAACAGCTGCTTTCGAATAGTTCTAGCGGTTGCTAATACAAAAGCATAAGAATATGAAATGTTTTAGGGTATTCAACTCCTAGACGCAGAACCGTAGAATCTTCGAGCAATACAAAGAAAATAGCGGTACATTAAAGGGACATTCTTCCCAGCACCATTTTTCTCGATCTTCTACATGAAGTACGGCCCCAAAGTTCTATTTCCTTACAGTTAGTCTTTCCCTTGCTAAAAATCCGTTTTAAAATGTGGCGTCTAGGAGATTTTCTGTTGAATATTGGGAACTATATTTACTGCATCCTGCAAGTTAATGATCCTTTGCGCGCTTACAATAATCTTGACGTTTCATGTGTGTGTTTACTAATTTCCTAACAATTTACCATGACTCACAAATCTAAATGACTAACGTGGTAAAAATTACAATTATTTATGCCAATAGATCGCCGAAGAAAAATTACTAGACACTACCCTAAAAAATTACAAAGTGAGATGCTAAAATACGGAAATCATTTCCGGTTCACGCCAACCCAATTTTTGCGTTCATGCTGTTTCGTCTACTACGCCCAATGCCAACTGAGATATAAACTGAGGAACGCAGCTACTATCTCAGTTGGTCTTGTATTGCAAAACAGTGCGATGGTAGCATGCGCGTGGCCGTTACAAGGCAGGCGGAGTGTACTTTTAAAAATGGAACAACACTATTCGTAGCAGCGCCGCGTTTTTCATAGCTAAAACGAGATCACGTGACCCATTTCAGCCGATTGGATGATGAAGAACCTGGAACGTGGACGTTGTGTTTAGAATGTGGGCAATGCTATGGAAAAGTTGAACAGGTGCCTTTAAGGAAATCACGCCACCTTCGTTAATCATCCGATTTTTTCGGAAACAGGAAGCTGCTTCTCGGCAAGGTTCGTAGTAGTTATAAGGCAATGAAATCATTTTCGTCAATCGTCGGACTTTTACGGAAACACGAAGATTTGGTGTATCAGTGACATTGAAATGTCGATTTGGCCTAATATGAAACACCTGCGCCGAAGCAAACTAAATTAGAGGTTGGTTGACGAAATGTGATGGGTGTTAGTGTCGATACGCCAAATAGTGGTAAACATCGTCAACATCATAAAACTAAACATCATAAATCAAAGTTACTTCGTAAATTGAAAATCAAAATCGAACCCGAAAAATGAAATTACTTCCAGGAATCGTTTTGCGGAAAGAAAACAAAAATTCTCAAACCGAATCCCACTCGTGCCTCCATGAAATGTATACTGTAATTTGTGCGTTATTAGCACTCAACTCCTTTCCAACAAATTTCCCTTGACCTTCCGTCTCGGGAAAATTAAATCTGGAAAGGAGTATCGTGCTAAAACACATAAATTATCGATGTCATAGAAGCACTTGGGGTATTATAACCGACAATTTTTGATTTCTTTAATCTAAATGACCACCATGTTCGCTTTATACAAATCGAAGCTTTACTCGTCAATGATTGGTCACCAACGAACAAACCACAGAAATTGATAGTATTTCGCACTTAGAGCAAACTGTTTGCTTGCATCGAGTTATTCCCGTGTTAGGAAAATGACGTCACGTTCGTAAAGCGTCGAACTTTTACGGAAATACGAACATACTTCTCGTCAGGATACGTTTAACTTTATGAATTAGTGGCATAAAAATGAGGTTTAGGCCTATTTAATACGAAATACCATGACTGTTAGCTAGTTGGGCATAGTAGACGAAACAGCATGAATACAAAAATTGTATCGCCACAAAAAAAAGAAAGAATTTTGTATTTTAACACCACACTTTATAATTTTTTAGGCTAATATCTGAAAAATTTTTTTTGGCGATCTATTAAATAATTTAAATTTTTACCATATTAGTCTGTTAGATTTTTGATGTGGTAATTACTAGCAAACAATTAAAAATTAGTACATGGACACACAGATGAGACGTCATTGTTATTGTAAGCGTGCAAAGGATCATATAATCGCAGGATACTATTCAATTAGTTCCCAATATTCAACAGAAAATCTCATAGACGCCACATTTTAAAACAGAATTTTAGCAAGGGGTTGACTAACGGTAAGCATATTGAACTTTGGGGCCGTACTTGATGCGGAGGATAAGAAAAATGGCGTTGGGAGGAATGTACCTTTAAGGTGGGTTGTAGGCGAAGAGGATGAGGACGATCATGCATTGCTGTTTTATAACTACCGTGCAAAGAATGAATATACCACCCTTTTTTCATTGCTGCCTTCTAAAGAATGAACATTTCGCCCTATCGATGTTATTTGTTTCATTCACCTCTATCTTTTTATCCAGAATTGTATGTCTATAAATTTTCTCGTTCATAATTGTCACATTTGCCATTGTCCAGTTAGCCGTTACATCAACCAAACTGACACGGCTATACTTAATCCTATTTTTGAGGACACTGGCTAACAAACGCTGATTTTCGTTCATTTTGCTCACTCAATCAGCGCATCCTCCTTCAGTTGCTCCTCCCGGGGTTAATGTTAATATATACAGTGAAGCTGGCATTGCTCACTCAATCACAAATAATGACTCCAGTCTAAGCCAAATATAGATATAGAAAATAGATGGATAGTTTAATCTAGGCTCTAGTGGTTTTATTCATGGAAACTTCGGTGATAATAGTTGGATCTCCTTTCTCTTTGAAATAAGTTTTTTAACAAGTTAGACTTTTTGCAGGGGCATAGCTGGGAAACGAACAATCCAGCTCAACAGTTCAAAAATTACACGAAGTATGTAGTCCCGTTGCGAGCCTACATTAATTTGCACCACTCCCAAGAAATGCGAATAAAGCTAAATTGAATGAAAAGTGATCAAGAAAGTTAAACGCAATTAAAATTACTAACATCGCTTTTATTCAACTCCCGACCCCTTGCGGACAATTAACCAATTAACTGTTAGGATAGCACGTTCCAACTTTGGCCCGGTTTTATTTTTTCCTTGTATACAAAACTAATACATAATTAAATGTTGCACGTTTCATGGAAGCTTAAATTTAAAAGTAAGCAAAATGTAACTTTAATCTTACTTAAATCCCGCCCTGGGGGCAACTTCAGAAACCATTATGACGCGCATTGGATACGTAACAGTACAGGAAGGAATGGCGGCGCTCCAACTAGCCGACGGCTAGGCCTAATCACTCGCCACTTAGAATGGTGTGATTATTTAGAGCAACTTTTTGAACAATAGAAATTTCAAACAATTCTATCCTTCATTTAATGAAGGGATTTGTAGGCTATTAACGCCAATGTCAATGTAAATCGTGCAGACTACCTTGAAGTCACTAACCGACTATCGTAATATATTCCGCCATCTTGGCTGTCCCTACAACTTGAAGGTTCTTCCGTGTTTATCCATAGCCTAACTAGATAGATATCTTCACAACCAACGGCGCTGGTTTACCTACATACACATTATATACATTATTACAAACAAAGGATACTATTAATATCTCCGTTCGTATTAATGACGTGTATATTTTAAAAGTACTTTTAATTATATAAAAAAAAAATCGAAACAACAGGCAGCTGAGCATAAATTCATTAACAAAAATGCAGCAAAAAAAAACTCAAGCTCAAAATAAAAATTAAAAAAAAACGATTAAACCGCTAACTAGGCATTAGCAAAATTTAAAAATGCAACAAAATATACAATCAAAAGGAGTGACATCTGAACCAAAACCCACAAGAGTGAAAGAAAACGCCAAGTTTCAGCCAATCAAAGTAGTGATATCAAAACAAAAAAGTCCGCCACCAAGTTGCCAAGCTAATCCCACCGACTATTACCTTAGACGTTAAAGCAAAAACTTGACCATTGCTACGAATTGTAGGAATGGTCAGGTTTTTGATTTAACCTTTGACCTAATACTCGGTGGAATTAGCTTGGCAACTAATGTAGGAATTTGGTGGCAGCCTTTTTTGTTCTGATATCACTACTTTGGCTGAAACTTGGCAGGTTCTTTCACCCTTGTGAGTTTTGGTTCAGATACATTATTACAAATAAAGGATTAAATAGACATAAAATATCCCCCGTATTGACTTTGGTATTCCAAAACAACAAATCCAATCCAGCACAACTCGCGATTGTTGAAGACAGTTGTGCTTCACACTATAAATTCACGCATGCAATTTTTTGTTATGTCGGCCATGCAATACCTTCCAAAACTACTATCAGAGCTCAGCAAAGCCAACAGAGTTTTCTAAAAAGTAGAAGTTACGTCACACTGTCGACGCAGCTGGTGGATTTGAAAATCATCAGACAACAGCTAGCAGAGGTGCTGGATTTTAGAGCATGGCAGGCATGAACCTTTTCGCTCCACAACTGGTTTCTTCTGCATCCACATTGGAGGGATGAGTAATGGTTGATCTACTTCGGAGAGTCGGACGAAAGTTTGGAAAATCGTCTAATGGGATTGTGTAATATCTGCCCAAATAAAATATCTGGACAATCCTTTAACCTGAATATCGTATAATGGATAAACGTCTAACTGGACAATAATATACCTGCGGTTTCTGATGTTATATGTATAGCTGTAGCGAGAGCGGCAGTGCGAGTGAGGCTAGAAAATTAGACGATGTTCCATTATACGAATTTCCTGTTACGACGATTTTCCATTACACGAATTTCCTGTTAGCCGATCTTCCGTTATACTGTATACGTTCTTCCAATTATGCGATTTTCCAGTTAGACGCTTACCGAGCGAGTCAGGGACATTGGACGATTTTCCATAATACCAATTTCCTGTTACACGATTTTCAATTATACGAATTTCGTGTTAGACGATTTTCCGTTATACTGTATACAATAACAATTAGACAATTTTGTCATATGGAAAATGCTCTACAGAACTGTGCAAACGAATGGCAGGGGTGGCACCACAGGAGGGGACGGCCCCCCCCCCCCCCCCCGGCAGTTTTAAAATTTTACATGAAAAATACACCTAACCATAACCAGTTGATGGCCACTTTAAAGAAACAAAAGGTACCAACATCTTTAAGTTCAACGTTGTATTATTAAAGCAAAATGATACAACTGTGATTAAAATAAACCCGAATTTACACCTCTCCTAACCCCCACTTTCTTATCCACAAACTGGTGAACGTTTTCAGCTTTAACAAATGTACGACATTGAACAAATTTTGTAACAGGTTTGCTGATAAAAGCCAGCAAAATGCCAGCACCCACCCATGCTGCACCAGTTTCGTATCCCAATTATTTAGAACTATTCGAAATTATTTATCATTAGGTGGCAGCACCAAACTTGCTGTGGTCAGTTGGTCATGCATGCAAACATGTTTTCTCACACCAAAAGCATTTCTTGTTGGTTTTTGTGAAAAAGATCGGCCTGGTTTCCGTGCTTTAGGTTTTAAAATTTAGGCCCAGCCGATATTGGCATAGGCCAGTAGTTTTGGCAACATCCGTTTTGGCTATATTTTTGCCAAACGTTGCCCAACTAATTTACAACTACTGCAGGGCAGCCTGAACAAAAGTAGTGCCGAAATGGACTGGAACGGTGCTACCACAGAAGCTACCTTAAATGGAACTCTCTTAAGAGTTTCTTACTTTGCTGTTCGAAAAGTACAGGGTGTCCCAGAAAGTACTCTGGTATTTCTTTGTTTAATAAAACGGAACCACAATTGATTAAGAAACGGTCATTTTTTTTTAACTGAAACCACAACTCGCCAAATTTCCGCAACAGCAGCTGCATCCTCATGTGCTGCGCTGTGTGCACGCCATGTACGGTACGCAGGGGGTACATGCGGCAGATTTGTTGTGAAAATGGCGACCATTCAGCAAAAGGCTATATGTGTTCTCTGGCCAGTAGTGTTAAAAGTCAGTTCTACGGCTAGCAGAGTTAAAGTCAATCGTCGCAGTATAAAGGCGACATAGGCGTCTTGGTCCCAGCTGTACATCTCTTAAGGCTTCCTGCAGACATGGGTTCGATCCTGGTGAAAAGAAGTGCATATGTACGGGGTTTTCTCCGGTTGTCCGCCGCCTGTTGCACGAGGGGTTCCTCCCTCCTGCGGCAAAAGACAACTGTTCCCGATGGTGGTTCCTTCCACTTTACATCTGCCGCTTGGGTCTTCAAAAAGCTATATAGCCTACTGGCCGACACCTACTATGTCCCCGTTTCCAAAATGGGTAGTCTTTACGACCCAGAGAACTACAAACAGACCAGCCTCCTCCAAGTATGCGCAAAAAGTCGTCAACTACTCATCAATGAATACGCTTGGCATCTTTGACAACATGCAACACGACTTTACCAAGAGATAGTCATGCCTTACCAAACTGCTAACTACTCGCAATGCCTGGGCCGGTGCGATGAACGGCAGAATTTCAACCGATGCGATTTTCCTCATTTCAGCAGAACTTTCAATACAGTGCCTCGTTCCAATATTACTGATGCCCTTATGCGCCTTGGCATCAGCGTAATCTCACACGATGGATCATTAATTATGTTCAGGGAAGGATGCAGCGTGTGCTGGTTGAGGGATCTTACTACGGCTGGAACAAAGTTACTTCACGTGTGCCTCAGGTTTCAGTGCTTGGCCCCATTTCTTGTGGTTTGTTTGCAGGGGACACGAGCTGCGACATTTCAAGCGTTTAAGAAGCACGCTGACGACACGAAAATGCACCGTGCCATTTATATGCTGACCAATACTTTATTTTACAAGAGGACTTCGACAAAGTTGTACAATGGTGTGACGAAGTGGGGACGAGCCTAAAGCCAAACAAATGCTACAACATGTACATGGCCAAAACAACCCACGGCTATTTGAATTTGAATGCAAATTCGACAAAGCATACCGACTTAAGATGTCAAGTACTCCCTACTACCAATTTTTTTTAGTCATTGTGTGGCATGAGGGAAGGTAACACTATGTCAAGACTTTTATTAAATGTGGGAACTGAACGCGATTTCACCACTTCCGCCGGCAACTTATTCCACAGGTTGCACACTCTGAAAGCAAATCACTCGTCATATTGGATGTCAGACATCGTTGTTTTCCAACCTTAGCTCTGTGGTTTCTAGTCCCAAGATCATCAGTGACAACGAGTCAAGATTTCTCTAGCGTTATATGCAAAGATAAGATTTCCGTGATTACATCGGGAAGATAGTGTGGGAAGTCTCATTGTTAATGTTCACTGTACGGCAGATCAGATTTACCAGTTAGCCCATCTCTGGAGTCTTTCCACTTTATCCTTGTCGCGTTCAAGTCTGATCCACCACTCTTGGTTTGCATATTTGATAATGCTTCTAACAAGACACCAGTAGGGCCTACAGTTTAAGGAAGAACTTTGGTAGAACTTCGTCAAAGGTATTCCGGACTGCTACTATCACTGCATAAGCTTTTGCTACAACTTTTTGGACATGCACAAAAAAGGAATGATAACCATGAAGAATGACGCCAAGATCCTTCTGTATAGCAGCGTATTGCACGCAAACACTTGTTTTCACTTAGATGCATGTCCACATCCTGCACCCAGTTTGTAACACGAACGCTGTCTTGGAGGATAACAACGGCTTCAGGTGTGTTAGAGGGTGCAAAAATTTTAATATCGTCTGAAAAAATGCCCTGGTCAACTGAAATCTTGGAGGAAAGGGACACTTCCCTACAGAATCCTGCTATGTACTGGTAAAGGCTGTTCCCTCGACTGAGCATATCTGGTGTCTACCTGACAAAGTCACCGATCCAAGCAAGAAGACCTCCACAGATGCCTTCGCCAGCCAGGCAGTAGATAAGTTTCCTGTGAGGAATGGTTATCTTACGCCTTTGCAAGATAAAAAAAAAAAAAAGTCTTGGAGGCCTTCATCAATCCACTGTCACTTTGTTTAGGTAATGTATTGATTAAATTGTGGGTTGCTGAACTCCCGGAAAACCCCAAAATTGGTTAGGGTGAAGTTTGGCGTTGTCAGCAAGAAAATTTAGTATTTGTTCGTGGATGAATTTTTTTCGAAAATTTTGCCTGGGATGCTCGTTATGCTAATTGGTCTATTGGTAATTTTAAGTGTATAACCTGCGGGTTATACGACCCTTTCTTTAAAAAAATCGGACCTGCAGGTTATAAGAGTGCGAATTATAAGAGTACAGGTTATACTAGTGGTTTTATTGCACTCAAACACTGCAGTGATCAAATTACATGAAATCGGAGTTGAAAATCATATTTTTCTACTTTTCGCCATACATCTCTTGTAATAATTCATGAAAACTTGAAAGTATTATTTCCAGATTTCAGTCGTTTTAAAATATGGAAATTTGAAATCAACTTGTAGTATTAATAGCCGCAAATTATGTTCTGTATTCGAGCATCGCATTGTTGATTGCTTACTTAGCTCTGGTTTAACTTTCTGTTCCTACAGAAAGAAGTGTGCCTGGATCATGTAACCGAGAAGCTGCTTTGGCGCACGCTAGCTATTGCATTTTTCAGACGGTGATGCACTGCTGGTCATTTACGTTATCAATCATTAAACATGCTAAACGGTATGAATAGAGGTAGTATACAGTACAAAAAGACAAACTAGCAGATTTTTTTTTTATCTTGGATTTCAAGATAATGTGTTGGAAGGCCAGCAACCTGCTATTACAGTAAGCACTAGTGAGGTCTTTCAAATTTTGTTCTACCTTTTAGATTACTCGCGGGTTACACTGGTCAGGTTATAAGAGTTGTTATTTACACAACCGCAATCCGAGAGGTGGGTTACAAGCATGAAATTAAGGTAGTTGAATGGGTTAGTCTTGGACCCTCCGTTAAGGATAGTGGTAAGGTTAGCAGGTTACCTACCATTGAGTAGGTACTTTGTCCTGATGAAGTGACTTCTGGAAAAGTGCTGTTAATGGGAACAGAGTACGGAGGCCGACTCTTTCAGAATAACTGGGTGAATACCGTCTGGCCATGGAGCAGGAAAAGTTTAACTTCATCCTCAGCAATTTCAGTGCCCTCGATTACTGAGGCGTAGATGACCGATCCATTCTCCAGTAATTCAATTGGTGGATTGTCTTGAAGACCAATCCAAAGTGAGTGTTAAAGGCCAGATGCTTTAGCTTTTGGTTCAGTGATGAGAATACAGCGCTCATCCTCAAGACTAACAAACAGGGAATGTGTATTTTTGTTACAATCGACGTATCCCCAAAATCGTTTTGGGATGGAAGATGAACTGTTGGCAATTTCTTCATATGTGCGTCTTCACGACGCAGGCTGGCGTTGTACATATTGCGGCTGGCTTTGCCGATCTTAGTCGTGTAGGCTTTTTGACTGGGTGTAAACCACGTGCCATGGCAGTTTGCCTTGACAGGCATATCACGTGAACGGGCTAATCCATTCAGCCATATCCGCTATTCTCGTTCGTCAGTGGCCAACTCATGACAACGTGGTATAGATGACCCAATCGCTGTATGGCAATCTTTGTTAAGCCAGGGTAGCTTAAGACTTGTGCGGGGTGATTTTCAAAGGCTTGGGCGATAGTATGGAGACACACCCACGCTTGGTCATGTCAAAATAAGCCATTAAGCTGGTTAAGGTCGGCTGGTAAGCGAGTGGGGAATTGGAAGAGTTGGTGATAGTACCAATGAAATCATGGGCGATGCTCGGCACAATAAAATCCCTATTCAAAACATGGTTATTTCCATCGTAAGACAGACACCTTGTGCAGTTTTCATGGTTGCTGGGGAGAGCGGTAAAAACATGACATGATAATAGTGTAGTGAGGGCTAGGTTTGATTTTTATAATTTAAGATGTCCATGAAACCTCCAGATACGTCGATACCGTACATGCACAATCATTTTTAATGAAGGCAACGATTTCTCTGGGTAGTAAAACAATGGTGTGACACGTTTGGGATGGATAATGAGACGAAGACTGCTTTATGGCTGTTGACAAACGCCATGCCCCATTTGTTATCAGAATCAGCATTTTTGTGCAGACAATTGGAAAGTGGGCATTGTTAAAAGGGTTAAGTCAATATTGGCGACGTTTGGTTTTGTACTAGTACTCAACTGAAGACTAGGAACACGTGTGATGGGCTGGAGGGAGTAGTCTTGCTGATGCCACTATGCAACTTCCCAAATCCAGTTTCTTGAAAAGTCAGGAGGAATATATTCATTGGCTACTTCCAGTTTCACACAAATACGGAGGGAGAAGAACAGCCAGGGAATTTTGTGGATTCCTACATTATTAACAATACCCGGTTTCCCTGAAGTAGTCCTTAGTGGAATTATTATACGCCCAAATGATACATGATGTTCATAGTTCCCTTTGCGGACCACAGTGAGCTAACTCCTCTAACACTACGTCCTACAAGAAGCACAAGATTTGCGCGAAGGGGAAAAGAGGAAGAGATTGCAAGAGGCATTATTTCCAGTAGATATGGAATCAACTTTTCCAAGAGTACAGACCACGAAGTCTTAAAGGAGCATTTGATTGGGTGTCGCTAAAACTAGACAAGTTCCGTTTTTACATCTCAACCTCTGGAACCAGGGTCACTTAGCTTCCTCTCCAAATCCAATACAGCGTTCCCACGAGAGATTCTCTTGGGAGCTAACAGCATCTTGTGGAGTAAAACGGTCATTTGACGTTAAATGGGCCCGTTTCGGGAAGCTGCGAGAAACTGCATTCTTTTACACAAAATTGTAAACAAAATTGCCCAGTGATAGTTTGTTGCTGGAAAGGCCACTAGGCATGAAGTCTTGGAGACTGTATTGTCCAGACGTCGTTTCCAAGTGTTAGTAGTATGGCAACCACTGAACATTTTCATCACTGATACACATTTAGATTGGAATGCAAAGGGGCGCTGGCTTACTAAATTAAAACATGTATTACCGTCGGTCTGCCTTCGGCAGTTGTACTATAGCTTAATCTACCCATATCTAAATTATTGTCTACTATCCTGGGTGAAAGCCAGAATAACGTGTAAGCGCAGGCTCCTGATAATTCAGAAAAAAGCTGTACGTGCTATTTTACATCATTCGTCAAGATGCCACTCTAGCACTTTTCAAAATGCTAAAAATACTACCACTCCACGATCTGATCACATTTAGGATAGGAGTTCTTGCCTATTTACATGAGCACCACAGATCTGTTCCCATGCTTGCACAGAGAAATGCTACCTACCATTCCCACCTATCCAGAGGTAGGGAAAAATTGCGCTTTAGTTTCTACAGGTTGACAGCAAGCAAAAACTGCATGAAGGGAAGACTCCCTCATGTTCGGAATGCCATTCCCCAGATGATTCGAGATTCTTCCTTACTCAGTACCTTTAAAACATTTTTGTTCAAGTAGTAATTAATGACGCCTCCTCAACAATATCGTTATATCCACTTATCCATTGCTGCTTCTTGTTACGAACTTCTTATTCTCATTCGGTTTATGTTGGTGTGATGTCCTATAATGTTCTTTGTTTTCTGCTAGTCTATCGTTCCCGTCGTCTGTATTATCCTGTCTTGTTCTAAAAGTAGTTACGTGCATGGTTGTCCTGCAATGGCCCTTGTTTTCTGCAAGTTTGTGCCCCGACCGTTTGCTCTGCTTGTTGGCCTGTGTTTTGTCGTGTCTTGTTTTTTTGTATTTCGCAATCCCCCCCCCCCCCCCTTTCTAGTGTATAATTCGATGTTTTGGGTATATAAGACCTTGGTCTTGTTTTTTTTTTGCTCTCCTGAATTTGAAGCCATGAAATAAACCCACTTTTGACTTTGACCCAGTGTTTTTTAATATCAAGTCGAACGGATGGTTTTTCCAGTTTAGAGGAGTGGCCTCTAGTAAGATTTATCATCGAGCGCTTAAAGAACAGTTTATAAGTCTCATGAACGCATCCAGTCTCCTGCGAGAAGATTAATGTCTTTCTGTAGCCAGGGAAGCCACACATTGGCAAACTCCAGGTGAGGGCGAATAAGACTAGAGGAGTCCAATCTGTCTGAAGGCACTGGCAGCCGCTGTAGCACATTGCTTGGACACACTAAGGGCTGAAGCTCCTGGTTCATGAATTGCAAGGTTTAGCCAGGCAGTCAGTCGGCAAGTTTGATGTGGTTTGGGTGAAAATGAAATGGGCATGGAATGAAACATGGCAGTTTCTAACGAAAGGGACTGGAGTGATTGTGCGATGTCTTGGGCATATGCATAACCTTCGTCGTTGCTGGCTTGTTTGAATTTGGTCTAAACATGGATCATATTTTGCTAAAAAGATCTTGCCTCCGTAATCTCTACAGTTGTAAAAGCTGACCACATACGTGCAAGTCAAGTTGAATGTTGTCAAAGTCATTCGCCATTTAAAAAAGCACTTCGTTGGGGATGGGGATCTCACGGTGCACATAAGCTTTTTGCCGGGTCACCGGAGATTTGTTGACTAGTCAAGTCAGTAATATAACGTGTTTGTCAGGTCACTGAACTGCAGCCGTTTATCAGAAATAAGGGTATGGCAGTGCACAACCCCCCTCCCCTCCAAGAGGTGAAGATACCATCGGACGGCGTTGTAAACGTTGGTATTGGTCGACCCTAAGCTAAAATACAAGAATGTAGCTGCAAATGAAAAAACGACTTCCACAAATGCATTTGGCATTGTTTATTAGTCAGCATACAGTTCAACAAAAAAAAAAAAAGGGGGGATGAAACAAGGAGTATGGCAAATCAAGTCCACATTACCCCAATGATCGAGTGCAAAGAAAACTTGGTTCACTGGATGCCGGTGGACTAATACTTAAAAAAAAAAAATTCACAGAATTTTGAAATGCCCCGAAAACCAACTTGTTACCGAACATGGGTTTTTAGAACTTGGCACATTTAAGTCCAGATTTTGAGATTCCACAAATTAAGGTTAACCACTTAGAAATAACAATTTGCATTTACCTAATATTTGAACTGAAATTACCAGTTACTTGAACGTCCGCTACCATTAACAGCAACGTATGGACGACGATGCAACGTACTGGATCGCGACATTGTTTTTTGTTTTGTTTTATACATAAACCTCGCACCTAGGGAGGTAATGGGGGAAAAAGGGGACTCAAGTTGCCTAAGGTTAGGCTCAAGATATAGGAATGACAAGGGTTTCAATAATTATAACATGGAATGTCCACTCATACAGTACCACCCATACATGATGAAATCGGAAAAATTAAAGGGGCGACAGGGAAGAACGGGACGGGTAAAAATTATAAAATAGCCATGGAATTGAAGACATCACAGGTCGAGACCCCCTTGGTTACTTATAACACAGCCAAGTACATTGGACAACGAGGTAGGAGCGACGGGAAGGGACGAGTGAATGGTAGCCTTGTTGCGAGTAGTATTGGCGGCGTACCAACAGAGCCCCCTACCGGCGGTATGTGTCGTTTTATTTTTTCAATCGTTTTATTCATCTTTTGCTTAATAATCGCGATATACTTTTGGTTTCTAAAAAAAGAAATTTACAAAAATGCACAGCATTTATAATAAATCCATGCTCACGAATGACATGGGTTGCGGCTATTTTTGTTCAAGACCGGTTTCCCGTTAACTATCTTGATCCGCAACGAGGCAGCCAAGGCGCTTCCGTTATTTTTTGGGGTTAAGAAACGCCTCGATCGTTTTGGTTTCCAACAGAAAATCTCTTGTCCGTCTGCCTGTCGAGTTGTCTAGTTACTCGACAGTTTCCATTCCTACAAGCTGCATCAAAGGCTCTCGGAAATTGCAGACCACGTTGTCAATTGCTCAAGTCATCCGTTCCGAGGGTGAATGGACAAGAAAGAGCACATGGCCTCTCCATCACTTTTTTTTTCATCTTTAAAGCCATAAACTCATCAATTTCAGGCCAAGGTTATACTGCCTGACCTGTTCTACAAACAGCGAAGGACAGAACTCGAAATATGATGAAGACAGGCGCGGAAGCTGCCTTAGGATGACAAACGCACGGACACGAAAGAAACAGCTTTCGATGCCCCGCTTCAAGCTGCCATGATATGAATACAAAAGGTACACAATACCTCGAATTCTAAATTTTTTAATCTTTAATATCTAGCAGAATATTTACAAATTACATCAATTCTCGTATAAAAAAAAACTTTTTCAAAGTAAAATCGGGCAGCTCTTATACAAAAGGCAACTTCCGCGGGTACTAGTATTAATAGATTCAAGTAGTACAGCATTCAAAGAGTTACAGCCAAGGAACGAGCGGGACTATATCTCCCGAGTCGCTTAACTGCCAGCGAGCACCGTTTAACCACCACACTAGGCACTTCTATTAGCAGGTCTTGGGACGAACAGCACTGACGAGACGCTGCAGGACATTTACAACATAAAAATAACGCAGTGGTTTTTCGCTACATGAAGTGCCTTTGTGGTCTTGTTACCATATGCATCTAGTTTTTGCTTTATTTTGTGTGGGAAGGTCCTTGTTTGGTTTACTAAAGGCTATAGCGGGATGGGCCAAGGGAAAAAAACTTCGACTAGCCCGGGAAGAAAAAACGCGCGTTTAACACGTTAGCCTGCTCACGCTAAACGCACGTTGAAGGCGACAAACCAAACATCTCCTGACAAATACGAATTGAATCTGCATTTTTACCAGTTAGACATGTCAATGTGTTGTAGTTTTGTTTCGGATGATGTTAAATCGTGTTGCTGTAGTTGTTAACGGATCATACATACACATGGCAAGAAAAATCATTCGCACTTCTCGACCAACCAATTACAAAGGGCGCGCTGTCGTTTCCCACTCCTCCTATCAACAGACAAGTTCATCAATGTCAGTCACACAACATGCGCACACCATTATCCGGCAAACATGCTTTTTTTTTTGTTAGGACTAACGGGCGCACACTCCACAAAGTCCACATAATTATACAGTCCATTTCTTCGGGCTGTAAGCTAGCCAGCACTTTGTCATAATCTGAAAATATAAAATAAATCATTACTCTCTAAACAGACTACACAACTATGAAATGACAAAAGGTACACTAATCGTTAAGTCAATCCATCTATTCCTGTCTAAATCAGCATAAAACAAAGACACCTTAATGCGGAGTAGGATTATTTCTCCCAGATACGTCGTACATTTTTTGATATAGCCCACCTTTTTTGAACTGCACACGCTTAAAAATCCGGCACACCTCTTAGGGAGCATTCACAAATTATGTACGCTTGGCAGAGATGGAGGGCCGAGCAATGTGTTTGGGGTGTAGTGAAGAAATTGTTAAGTAATACCAGTGTTACAAGGGGGGTATTTGTGAATGCTCCCTATAATTATAATCCAATCCTTACCATGATGAAATGGAATTCTTGACTTTGCGAATCTCTTTGGTGGCCCACGTCGCCAGTGTTTTCGTTTTAGCAGTCTTTGAGCGACGTCCTTGACTTAGAAGTTGGTTAATTGGCTCTGTATCAACAATTGGCAGGATGTTTGCACCAAACACAGAAACTAAGTCCCTGAAAATATAATGGGGTCCAATATTCAAATTAAAACCGAAATAATCCATGCAACAAAAATCACACTATTACTGCACACTACTTCTCAGTGCATTCGTTATGTTTTTCAAATTTATTTTATAGCAACTACTACAAAAATTGTGGGGTATTAATGCCAATCCACGTTACCAATATTTTTTAAGAACTTTTTTAGTGAGCCGTACAAACAGGCTAATTACCATAAATTAAGCAAATTAGTCCTATAAGGAGGCTTTAGCTTTAGTTTTTGAAGCGCTCCTAGCCTACACCCATAGTGCCAGGAGAGAGGAACAATTTTGCAAGTTAAATCTCATCGGAAAATCTTAGGCTCTTTACGTGCACAATCGACGCGAGCACGAAACATTTTCCCTTGGGGTGGGTTTCTTGTGCCCGAGCAGCTGTCAATAGTTTAACACTTTAGTTTTCCTTTATTACTCACCCTAGTAAACCGGCGCATGCAGAAATACAGCCATCAGAATGGTCTTGATCTGTAGCAATGTACGTCACAAACTGGATAATGTATGGAACGTGTGATTGAAGCAACAAAACATCGGCTGTAAACACAAAATCATTGATAATTAAAGTCGTGACTAGTGTGAATGTAAGCGATAAAATTTCACCGTGCAGCATGTATGGAAAATGTTCCACAGCTTCCCGGTAACCAATTTAAAGCGTCCCAAAATGTCACCGTGCAGCGTGTATGGAAAATGTTCCACAGCTTCTCGGTAACCAATTTAAAGCGTCCCAGCTTGACGCTATCCCTTGACCCTCTAGTAACCTGTAGATTATGGACGATTTTCCATGTATGCTATATGGGCTATGGCACTATTCCACACGTAATTACGCTAGCATATGTTTATTATTGGGTACTTTCCAAAAACAAATCGGCAGCTGAGCCGACCTGATTTTACAACTTCCATCGAACATCAAGTATTTTAAGAACAAACTCGCTGCTTCCGGTTTTAACGAACCCAATTTACCGTTTAACCCCCCCCCCTCCCCCACGAAAAAACCTAGGCAACCAGTATTGTTGCTTAAATACTAAATAACCAACATTTACATTTCCAAAGATAAACTTAAATTGTACTGTAAATTATTTAAAAAAAAATTAAAACATCATGAATGATCGTTGATATTCGGTAAAGCCCGATAACAATATCGGGGGGGGGGGATACACTAGCACCTCTTAAACTTCACCTATAACATCACAGTAACAGCAGTAAAAGACCGGGTACCAGTTTTTTCCGTATATCCGAGAAAAAATGGTCAATGTGGGAAGTAAATCTTGCAGTAGGCCTAAATCATAACATTTTTATTTACCTTGGTAAGTATTTTTGTTGGTGGTGTCGTCAAAACTGGCGCGATATTACTTATATGTGATGAAAATAGCAAGTGGTTTAAGCGATCGTGACACATTAACTGAACATGAGGCTGCCATCTGTCGCGTTTGAACTCTGGGAATTCCGGGGATATCCCCTTTCCTGCTGCCATCGATGATGATATTAATTTCAACGAATAAACTGCTGTTTCAACGGCCGCTGGTGTCTCCTCCTTTAGTATTGCGAGCTCCGATTGGTTGATTCGTGTTAGGTGCTTGTTGAATGAACGCGTCAGGGCCAGTCATGAAATGGCGTCACGGTCGTTTCCATTGGAATTTATGGATACCCAATCAGAATAGAATAATAAATAAAAACAAAAGCTAAGTTTGATGCGAGATAAAACATAAGACTGACACCATGCAACAAAATGTTTACTAATTTAGTACCCTCTTCCCATGTTTTCGGTTAAACGCTCCGTCCCAACTCTAGTTCACACGTGCTTGCGTGGGTAAGTTGAATACCGGTCGATAAATACAATACGAATGTTTATTGGGGAGGTATTCATATTCTGCAGCAATTTTAAATCCAGTTCAAAAAGTCCGCCCTCTCTCAGCACTGCACCTTACATTACCACAATATTTGGCAAATCGTATTTCACTGTAAGCGCGTTTTTTGGTCAGAATTTTAAAAGAAAAAGCATAGAAGAGTATGTGGCAATCCGGGTGGCCTTTTGAACAATTGAAAATTTCAAATACTCACGATTTGGTACAGTTCCATCTCCTTTTAATCCCTGAACGATGCCCGTGTAGGCATCCACGCAGCATTCTCTCAATTCATTTAGGTAGTCGATCATGTCGTAATCGGACTACAAATTCAAAACAGAAGGGCAAACCATTAAATTAAAATCCCACGTTCTCACCACAACAATGCCCAACAGCAAAATTCAGTTGCATACCTTATCCACTTGAGCTTGTGATGCTTGCATGAGCGTGCTAAGCACAATTTCTAAGTACTTCTTGAATTCAGGACCAACAGCTAGGGCTATGTCGCCAAACACGGACAAAATCTGAGGCTTTACCGACCGATGGACGTTGTTATTCTACATCAAAAAATTAACCATAATAAAAATCAAATGTGGTTTCTAGAACAAAGAATTTTAGCAAAGAATTTCTGTTTCTAGAACTTCTAAAACAAGTAACAATCAAAACATAAGGTAAATGGACACTGTTTAGAACATTGCAGGACAGCCTTCTCATGCCAACATGTAGCTACCACGTCGTTGAAATGGGGAAGCAACGTTGCACGATTACACTAGATTACAACGATTCTAGGAACAAAGGTGTTTAATCGAACCGCAACAACACAGAGCGACACGTGAACTACCATGCAAACACATGCTAGACTATCAGTGGCTAAATCTCAAAAGCAATGGAAAAACTGTACCCTTAGGAATACTTACTCTTAAGTTTTCTAGTAGTAACGTCATGATTTCATCACAATATGGGAGTACTTTTGATCCCACAGCTCGGCAAATGTCCCCAGTAAGACCGACAGCTGCCGTGCAAACCTAAGTTAGTTACAAAGTAATTACAAGATTGTCACAACAATACGTCCAGTATATTAGCTAAAGAGCCACCATTTTACCTGATATTCAGCAAAGTTTTTCAGTCCTAACGATAGGAATGGCTTGAATGCATCCATATATTTGAGGAATTTGTCTCCTAGAACTAAAAAATAATGTCTTTAGGATTTAAGTTAACGGGAGACAGATGAACGAATTTTGGTGAAAATATCACGGTTTACTTTTGGGTATTTGAATAGCTCGGCAAGTCTTTGAAGTATTTTTAAAAAATTCTCATTATTATATTAACATTTCTCCCAGTATTGACAAATTTTGGAGCTAGATTTCTTTAGCCCTTTTAGGCTTATTATACCGTCGTCGCAATTACGCTGCAAAAAAAGCCCAAACGACGATATATCATGTGATCACTTCCACGCTGTGTTAAAAAAAAAATTCTATTGCGTACATCGGAGGCATAACTACGATTGAATTAGTTATTTTGGAACGTACATTTTCGGTTTATTTCGGTTAATTTAATTCGTATCCTCTTTTATTACCTTGAAGTTGATGTTATTGTTGGCATCGGCTCCAATATGGATGTGAAATTGCGTTTTACTTGCTGAAAATAGCCCTTGGTTCAAAGGATCGTTATCACCGGAACGCCACAACGCACAGCCGCCATCTTCGTCGCGATCGAGAGGGCAATCACAATTTTCTGGCAAGCGAAAAATGACGTCATTAACTCCATCACTGCCTGTATTCCTCGAATGAAATGTGCTGTTTTAACGGCCGTTGTTCAAACTCTTCAGCATCGCGAGCGCTGATTGGTTCGTTCACGGCACGCGACTCTTCGGCAGTTTACTAGTGACTTCATGCGAGCTAGTCAAGGCCGTGTCCATTGGCGCTAACTGGAGCCGGTTAAGATAGCCGACGATGGCGTCTTACTGAGAATAGGGAGTGAGTTTTCAAAGATCGTGAACATCGAGGAACTAACACGACTTTAACCCTTTTGAGCCTAAGCGATGATATATCGTCGTTGAAATTGCGCTGCGAAAAAGCCTAAACGACGGCATATCGTTCGCCCACTTCACCGCACTGTTAAAAAAAAATCCAATTGCGTACATCAGAGGTGTAATACCGATTGATTTGGGTATTTTAGAACGTATATTTTCGGTTAATTCAGATTAATATGATTTATAAGGCTGGGCCGATACAGATTACCGATCTCTGCCGATATTTGCAGTATCGGTATCGGTCGGAATCGGCGGTAAAACCCACATAAATCGGTAATAAACCAAATCGAAGATATTTTCACTTCTAGTCGACCGAATTTGACGTTTGAATACACCATTTTGAAGATTTTTTTGCCAGCTTTCCAATGGTCCAAACTGCAAGCAGCATTCCCTTACTGTTAAGAAGTTACAAGACAAAATGTTAAAATTTTAATGGGGTTTAGTGTTTTTAGATGATATTTGCTATGCAATATTATTTTAAACCAATATTAAAAAAAAATAATTATATTTATTTAGGCCAATGCTTTGTTTATGCAATGATTTCAAAAGTAATTTTTTTTTTATAAAGACATACTTCAGTATTACATTTTTCGGTCAGTTGGGAACTTGGATCAGTTATTGGGGATTTGGTATCCGTAACAAAGTTTATCGTCCTAGCTTTACTAGTAAGTTTAATGTGGTAACAAGGGAAGAAATGTGAATTCTGTAGAACTACAGTACTAGATATAAAAACTAAAGAAAACTTTAATTTATGTAGAAACACACACTTATGTCTGGTTAAATATAAATCTACACAAATTTTTCTCTTTATTAGGTACTCTTTTTATGAATTTATTTTATTTATTTGAAATACCTGCAACTCCCCAAGGAGCTATTAAGCCGTTAAAAAGAAAAAGAAAAAAAGATCGGTATCAGCAGATTTTTTTCTTCGAAATCGGTATCGGATCGGATCGGTAAAAAGTGGTATCGGCCCAGCCTTAATGATTTAATATCATTTTATTACCTTAATCGATGTTATTGTAGGCATGCATCGTGGCCAAAATCTATGCGAAAATTGTATTTGTTTGCTGAAAATAGCCCTTGGTTCAAACATACTAAGTGATTTCCTGAGCAAAATGACGCGAACCGCATGTCGTAATCTCGAACAGTTCTAAAGTTATCGCCATTTCTGCGAAAAGTTGCCGAAACCGATATCGCAAATCGCTCCCTATGCTCGCCAGCCGGAGGTACGGTTTGTATTAAACAAAAATTACTGAACGTTTAATCGTCAAGAAGACGATTATCGTTTAAACGATTAATCGGCACAACCCTACTGTAGGATGAACCTTTCGTTAGCTCTGTTTACGTAGTAGAACTTCAGGATTTTTTTTTTAATGAAAACTTAGGGCTATGGCCCCAGTTATATTTCTGGCCAATAATTTACAGTATAATTATTACATCTGCGAATTTGTATACTCCTAGACCGAATAGTTTTTTTTTTTTAATTTATTTTCGTGAGGCATGCAACTTGTTCATGGCGCCATGTTGCGGCCATAGGCTTTTTCAGCAGGAAAATGAAAAATGGCGTTCGGCTCAAAAGGGTTAACTATTCATTATCTTCTTTTATTACTAAGGTGATGTTATTGTTGGCATCGTTACCAAAATGGACGTGAAATTGAGTTTTATTTGCTGACAATAGCCCTTGGTTCAAAGGATCGTATCTCCGGAACGCCACAACGCACAGCTGCCATTCTTCGTCGCGATCGAGAGGGGAATCCAAATTTTCTGTTTTGCGAAAAATGATGCCATCAACTCCGTCACTGCCTGTATTCCTCGAATGAAATGTGCTGTTTCAACGGTCGTTGTTCAACTCTTCGGCACCGTGAGCGCCGATTGGTTCGTTCGCGGCACGGACTCTTCAGCCGTTCACTAGTGACGTCACGCGAGCGAGTCAAGGCGGCGTCCATTGGCGCTAGCAGGAGCGTGTCTGCAGCCGGTTAACATGGCCGACGATGGCGTCTTAATGAGAATTGGGAGTGTGTTTTCAAAGATCGTGAACATCGAGGAACAAAAGTGACCAAACTATTTTTACGGTAAAACTTTAAATAATGATTTCTGAAGTAACAGACATTGTGACGGAAGAATATCCAGTGGATGTTATTCCGAGAACTGTAAGTTTCGTTAGAGCTGTTTACGTTGTCGAACTTCAGGATTTTTTTAAATAATGAAAACATAGGACAATGGCCCCCCATTATATTTCTGCTCAATTTACAGTATAATTGTCACGTCTGCGAATTTGTATACAGTACTCCTAGACCACATAGTTTATATTAAAATTAATTTTCGGGAGGCATGCAACTTGTTCATGGCAGCCATGTTGCGGCCAAAGGCTTTCTCACTTAAGAATTGAAAAAATGGCGTAGGCCTAAAAGGGTTAAACGTATTTCTTATTTTTGCAAATAAACCGTGAATTTTCAATATAATCGCATAAATTTTGTTTACAGTTTAGCGGTGAGGGTGTGGACTAGGGAATCAGCTCATTAGAATTGCTACCGATTCAGCACTCGACAAAAGTAAATTTACTCCGATAATTGAAAAAACGATACTTCGGTCATTTTACTTTGGTTTTGAAAAAGTACTTGCAGTGGAATACGCTTCGCCAAACTTAATTCAAGTTTCAAGTCATTGAGTCTTGTTACTTTTCCTGCGATTTTTCTATTACTACTACGGAAAATCTACTTCCGGCCAAGTTCAAAATTTGTTAATTTCCTTATACCGAACGTACAAGCAAATTAACACAAATTCATCACGTCTGATATGGCTGCCTGATGCGAACAACGTCACCAAGCAGTTGCAGTTGATCTGTGAAGATCAGTGGAGGAGCACGAAATTCGAAGAGTGACATTTTAACGACAATGTAGCAAACCCTTTTTCAGTTTTTTCGTGTGCTTCTGATGAAGAAGAAAGGACTGTTCCTTGAAAAAATTCAGGGACTAGTTATTGTGTCTTCTAGGTGGTTTTGTGGTCTCACAATTTATAAATTGTCTTTGATCCGATCACTTTTCATTTTTTCTGCGTGTAGTTTCGAGTGTACGCGCGAAAGGCCAACATCCGGGGGGCAGTCGCAGGGTTTTTTTCGTGGTCGCTGGGTGTAAAAATAGGTAAGGTCCACTGTACGACTCAGTGAGGCACTCGCGAAGAATACAAAACAGCTCTATTAAAAATAATTCCCGGGTTAATCTCAGAAACAAATATAAAGTTGTGATGTCATTTCAACATGGCTAGTTGAGCCAGCAGCTGGAAATTTTTTTTTTTTTTTTTTTTTTTTAAATCTTTGATGTACGGAAGGGCTACTTTTGGATTTTGTATGGGTACGGCATTTGTAATTGTTGCTTGTTTTTAGTTTTCGTGACGAAGGTGCAAAGCTTAACCACGTTGAAAATTTTAATAAAGCTGTTTGTTTTGTATTCTTCGTGGGTGACTCAGTCGGACAATGGACATTTCCTATTATATAAAATAAGGCTGTACCGAACGAGAATTTGTCAGCCGAATCGAACCAAACAAATCTTAAATAAGCCGAACACTTCTGAACCAAACAAAAATTTACCAAGCTAATCTATTTTAAACTAAAATGTAAAAGAACTCCGATCACAAAGATTCATCAAAGTACAAGTTTCTTAACAAATGTAGGTATTTTCACATGGACTTGTAAGTCCATAGATGTTGAAATTGTCTAAAAAAAAAAATCTTCACTACTTTCACATTTTCCTTTATAACTTCTAAACCGTTAGAGCTAGGAACTTGTGGTTTGGACCAACAGAATGCTGGCGAAAAAACCTTCAAAATGGTGTATTCAAACATCAAAATCCGTTGATTAGAAGTGAAAATATGTTTGGTACTTTGCGCTTCAAAGACCGAACACCGACCCGAACACCCTCTGTTCGGCCATGTTCAGTTCGGTACAGCCTGAACATAAAATGTTCTTTTTTGTTTTGAAGGCCGACAGGCGCATGTGAAATGTCCGATTTTAGCTACTGTAGTTGCCAATTACTGGAGTTCAACGATGGATAGGAAGATACCGATTTCCTAGCATACCGCCGCAAACCACCTATTGTTATCGAAATTTCAGCAAGTTACGATACCACAAATACCGGCAACCAATTCACTCCAGTTTCGGTGCAGTCCTAGTAAATTAGTTAGGGCTTGACAGAAGTGCACATGTACAAAATTCCTCAAAAATACAGTAAAAAAAAAAGTGTTCATTTATTATTTACCTTCTACTAGTGTTGATACGGCCATGAGGGCATCCTCCTGGACACTGCCCGATTTACAGCTGCTACTGTTAAACATCTGCAGCAAGGCAGACATGATCGTGTCCGAGATTTGTGGAGCGTCATCCGGTGTCACTTTCCGCAAAACGCTTTGCAAAGTGGCACACAGCAGCGACTGCAGATCGTTGTATTGGGCACGATCAGAATTGTTTTGTATCCTAGACTCCATCTGCAGTACATGCTGTAGCCTTTCCAGAATTACCATAGTCGTTTTCTGGACAGTTAAATAACAATCCTGCAAAAGACATCAAATCCATCAATTTTTTTGCCATTTATAAGCAACAACATTTTGACGATGTCAGTTCTTAAGTACTATTAAACACTATTGCAAACAAATAGGGATTAACAATTTCACGGACGACTTTACGCGAGGGTTGTGCAAGTAGAATAATTTTAGATCGGGCGAGTCGAGTCGATTTTGCAACACAACAGCCGATTAGCGACCAGAGTATTCCAGTATTTACTAAACATAGTTTGTGTGAAAGTGTCTTTTTAATTTAATATCAGGATAACTGAAATGCTCCTTAATGGACTGTTTGGATCAGTGTGTGCAAATGATTTTCCTGTTTTAAGGCTACAACTTAAAAACTGTTTGAGCTATGACATTTAATTTACACCACTAGAAAATTCTTGTTGGGACAATGAATTTTGTATACTGGAATGGCAAAATCGGCCATCAAGCATTTTTGTATTAATTTCCAGACCAAAAGACTATTTCAGTTTTGCAACTCTTGCAACACAATCTTGGGCAAGGTTCGGCCAAGATCTTTCCGTCGAGGTGTTTTGAGCCCACATCCGACGTAGAAGCACCAGGTAACAAGAACGAACTTTCACTCCATCGTCCTTGGAATTAATATTTGCCATGACTTTTCGTTTTATGACTCTTTGTTCTGCGCGTCAGCCCTAGCATCCACGTGGCCTGGACGCCCAAAATGTCCATCTCTGCCACATCCTGGCAATGTCCTGCACGCTTGCATTACCTAGTCGCACACGTGGGGCCATCTACACAAAGGATGCGGGTCTTCCGCATTCAGCCGCCGTGCACTCTTTCGGTTATCTTTACCCAGACAAGAATTAAGGGTAGTACCAGCCATGCTAGGCTAACTGCACGAAGCAACACACGATGCTTACGCTTCGCGTCCTAAACAAACTGCAGGGCAGAGCAGGAAATGGGTCACCACCTAGCGGCGGTCATGTGCCTCCAGGGAGAGTCACTGCAAGTCAAGGACGTTTGGGATAAGCATTTCCCGATAGGCAAGCAAAAATACAGGTTATGTATTTTAGGACAGTAAAAATTCTGGAAATACTATTTAATTCCGAAAGCGCAGGTGCGTGCCAATAGAGGACTTAATGCAGTCGAATTGCAGCAGCAAACACCAAACTTCCTTGCACAATTATCACTAGACTATATCAAATAGTTAACCAAACTACAATTTTTTTTTACTTACTTTGGGACTATTCTTTACCATTTCCATGAGCGCCTCATATGCAGCACTACGAAGATTGGCGTGAGCACCATCTAGCCTAAAAAGAAACAAGAATACAACTGTGATATGTGAAGCTTGGTTTTGTGTGGTACTGTATGTGTCATGACATGTAGTGTTGTTGAAAATTTGCAGAAATGCTTGAAACATCCAGTCCACCGTGTCGATTATGACATTGCCTGCTTGCGTGCATTGCCTTGGAGGGCAGCCGAAATCAGCGCATGCGTACAGTAAATTATCGTCCTGGCCCGATTGTAAGGCGGCTTGAACTTAAGGCGAATTGCCGTTTTGGAATCAAATTAAAAAAAAAAAACGGGTGCGATTACATGGCTGACGACTTTTACTCAAGATTCTGCCAGTACCTCTTACCAATATAGTTGGTACTAGAGATACTATTACAGTTCAGCTAATGCCGATTCAGAACATCAGGGCTCGAAATGAGCGGTATCGCATCGCAATTTGCACCACAAATTTAAACTTTAGCGATGCAAAATTAAATAATGTATCGCAGTTTAGCGATGCAACTGTATTAAATGAGACAACATAACAGCTTAGTCATGATCGTGTTGGCTGACACGGAGATGCTAATCCCTCCTACTTTATAGGCAGGCCAAGCGTCGCACCATGCATTCCGGGAAATCATTGGTTCTACCATCACCTTCGGTATTTAGTTGGTGGCACTTTCGTTTCAGACATGGGTCAGAATAGTCTTAACATGCATCGGATGCCATAATCTTGACCAACTATTATTAAAAGTCAAAGTAAAAGTGAAACAAAAATGGCTCTTGTTTCAAATAAAGTAAACTTTTTGTATTCTTTTTTACTAAATAAATTATTCTTTAAAAGTTGCTAATCATTTTTTCGTGACTGCTACGCAAATTTGCATTTTGTATCGCATTTCTGCTATGCAATTTTTCTGACAATTCGAGCCCTGGAACGTATTTTATGTTTTTTTTTAATTGTGGACTCCCAAAACAATTTTTAAGGTCCACTTTTGTTGTATTTCAGATTTTGTCAAAATTCAAAAACGTTTTGAGCCAATATCTACTCATCAGCAGTTAGCACCAATGGATAGCCCTCGTAAAGACTATTTCAATGGTGTATTCAAATTTCAAAATCGGTCAAAATTTGGCAGAGTAATGGTGTTATTATAGATTTGGACGAATATAAGACAAGATACAGTTTAATAAAAGAGGAGTGAATGGCAGCTGGCACACTCGAATCCACACAGAAGTACCAAACCTAAAAATGGAGATTAAGATTTTTGCTTAGTCTACATTGGCCAGTGACACCACAAATCTAACTTGACACTTTTGGGGGGGAGGGTGTGTGTGAATAACGCAGAGATTAGGGAAAGAGAAAAGAGATTAGATAATGCAAAATGAAAAATGCATTGCAATCCTTTTTATCAGCTTTTTGCTAAAGCTAGTAAAAATAAATATTTTTCTTTTGTTCAGCCAGGATTATTTTTATATGCTTGCTAAATAACTTGATTGAAGAAAAAGACGTAATAGCCTTCCGAGTAAGAGACGGAACCTAATAGCCAATAATGAACCGCTACTCGCCCCCTGGCCAGTACTAATCTCCTTCTTTAACCCAACCCGCAGTTGCGATGACACGCATGCTTGCTGGTGCAGCCATTTTGAACCCTAAATGATCACGTTTCGAAGCAGAGCTAGACAGGATACACATGGACTGCAATTTCGAAGACTTCAATCAATCACCAGACGAACTCTGAATAATCCTAATCTTGCTCGAAGATTGTCCTGACTCATGAATGATAGGATTTCTTTCCAGCTGGTGGTAATGGCACTAATACTTCCGACATTAACAGATAGATTTGAGAGATTCACTCCAAAATATAAGCCTGTAAATTAGAGCACAGGTCAGTTAGAAGAACTGACTAGCCGTATTTCAGGGAAACCAGCGTGGTATGCAAACTGGACAAGTCTCGAAAAAGTCAATTCACTAAAAATTCACGCACCTTTCCACAAACTAGACACTTACTCCTATGTCCAGCAAATTTTTTACAACTAACTGTTGTCATCATCAGGCTTTTAAGGTTGATTTAGTCCCTGATCACATCTTGCTTCAACGTTGTTTACAAATACGGTTTTCGAACTCGCCGGTAATCGTGGCCTACTACATTTTTCGGGCCGTTGCACGTCTGCCTTCTGCTCGCTCATTCCCCATCGCCTACTTAATTCTCTTTCCAGTTCACCGTTAACCAGGTGGCTCACGTTAGGATTTGATGGTCCTTGAATGTTCATCAGTGATTTTTTATGCAATTCATGTTGTTTAATTGCTACTGATTCCAGGCACCTAAGATGTTTATCTCTTGCTGAGTTCGAGCTCATAGTGAACATTCAAGGACCATCAAATCCTAGCGTGAGCCACCTGGTTAACGGTGAACTGGAAAGAGAATTGAGTAGGCGATGGGAAATGAGCGAGCAGAAGGCAGACGTGCAACGGCCCGAAAAATGTAGTAGGCCACGATTATCGGCGAGTTCGAAAACGGCACTTGTAAACAACGTTGAAGCAAGATGTGATCAGGGACTAAATCAACCTTAAAAGCCTGATGATGACAACAGTTGTCGAAAATTTGCTGGACATAGGAGTAAGTGTCTAGTTTGTGCGTGATTTTTTAGTGAATTGACTTTTTCGGAATTTCATTATGTTCCACAGTACGAACTTCAACGAAGTTTTTCGTGAACAAGTCCGAGAGGGAAACCATGGAACAGATGTGCGAATTTTTCCCAATGGCGTGTATACGGCAGCGGACTGGAAACTGCAGCCTGGAAACTGGTGCCTCAGATACAAGATTTTAAACTGAATCCAATGCCGTCGGTGTTTGTTGTGTTTGTTGTGTTGCTGGAACAATGAAAGTGTCCAGTTAAAAACGAGCCGATTTGGAAGTCGGATTTATACAACATGAGCAGTGCGTTAGTAGAAATTGCAATATTCATCCTTGGAAAAATGTGTGCCCTTCTATTATTATTGGTGTGGTGCTCACAGCATTTTTCTACTGGCTGACACCACTATTACTTTGTGCCAAGTCCCTGTGAATCAAGAGGCGGCAGCTTTACAGTGGTTTTAGCCAGAAATACGCTTTACGTTTTTACTACTTCATAGTGTTCACAAATTTCTCAGCCAATCCATTTCTGAAGCCATCACTTGACCAAATTAAGGGCTTGCAGGCGAATACAAGACAATGTCGCTGTTTTAATGGTATACATTTGGAAGAAAATTATCGTCTTACATACAGGGTTAAACGGTATTACAAAAACAGTTTAGTCCTACCTATCAGTTGTTTCCAGCAACTTTTGGACGATGGGTTCAAAATATTCAGAGAGGCAATACGTCTCTGGCTCAATGTGGTCTTCTCCTCCCTCAGCCGACTCGTACGCAGCCTCGGCCAAACTTGTAAAAGCCTAAATAATTATTAATTTAAATTACACCAAAATAAAATTACACAAAACACCTCACACAGGTAAACTAGAACCGGCATTAAACCAAGATCAGTATTGGGAAAGTAACCAGTACAGCCTACAAATTATCACACTTAACAGGATTTAAAAAAGAATTGTGCATACCCAGCACACATTAGCGGCGACTCTTGGCTCAGCATTCAATCCCTGCACCAGGGCCTGCAAAAGGGGCTTCAAGTAGTTTTCTGTGATAGCAGCCTCTGGGATCAGCTCGCAGACACGACCTATCGTCCAGGCAGTTGTGTCTTTCACCACGACGCTCGGATCTTGCATCAGGTCAATCAACATGGGCATTGCCTGCTCAACAAGTGGCTTCAGGTTCTGGGGTTCAGGGCCCTCTAATATAGAACCTAAAGGCAACAATATCATTTTAGAACTTGGCAATACTATAATAATAATAACATAAAATACACAGCCATAAATGCTGGGGTGGGGGAACTACAATCGATCAAAGCGACAAAGCGACTAAATGACAAATAAAACTGAAGCATCAGGAAAAATGTAATGCTCTTGAATGATTGAGGTATAATTAACAAGTCAGTTAGCAAACACCACGCCGTTATTTGGTTAGAAACTAGGGATACACCGAATATACAAATTTTCCATATACAGTTCAACCTCTTACAACAATTAACCTGTAATAACAATGCTATGTTTGACGCTCTTAAAGCAACAGTGCATGCCTAAGTGATTTTTTATAACAATAAACCTGATATAACATTCTACTTCCAAGGATTCTTGGACATCATTATGACGTTTCACTGTACCTAATGTACCCCCGAATACTTAACCCACTGAATATACCGTTGAATACTTATCCATTTAAGCAGTATGAATGTACACACACGTCCAAAAAAATCGTCCCTAATGCAGCATTGACATATATATACGTCCAAGCTTTGAAGGGAAATTGCGGGTCGAAAAACACATTTTTTGGCCAACAGAACGAACTGAGAAAAGCTGACATTCACTACCCGACATATTGTGTATCGATTTCAGTAAATAAAAACATTGTTAACGATGTCTATAATTAAATTTATAAAAAGCACTTTAGTTGAGTGTAGACTCACTAAAAACTGCAAAAATTTTCTCCTTTTTTCCGTAAGCTAGAAAGCAGAAAATCGGTCATTTTTGATCAGCGGTTGGATTCGTTGGAAAGCTGGAATTCCCCTCTATCCGGGCCTCTCAACATATTTCCTCGTGGCCATTTGGCATTGGCCAATCAGGCGGATTGTAGTAGGCCGTTTCTGGGGGGTTCAAGCTGACCTGCCAAAGCATTTGAAGATCGCGTTTCATCATTGGCCGATGAGTGATTTTAACATGGCCGCCGCCGCAAACTTCGGAATTCACGTGAGGGCTTGTGTTTTAGTTCGTCGTTGAAAATCACAAGAAAGATGTTTCGCAGCACTAAAAAAATTAACAGCAACAACAATGCAAAGTTACAATGGAAAAGGAGCCTATAAACCTTCACGCTATCGCTTATCAGGTGGGAACAACGATTTTTAGCTGAACACTGACCATTCTGACGCGTTTTGTCAACACGGTGAATTTCAATTTAGTTCATTACCGCCCGTAATTTAAAATAAAAATGGTTCTCCGAAACTATTAAGCCATTTATCTGATTTTTTTTTGTGTACCTTAGTGAATATCTGTTGCGTGCGCGTAGTAAGTCTGAAATAATTGTGTCCAATAGTTTTCACAAGAATAAATATTTCATTAGTGTCTCACTCCATGTGTGAGTGACGAAAAAAAACTCACTCCATGAGCGATGACAATTTTTTTTAAACTCACTGCTGAAAAGGTTAACATGCCGAATACTCAATTAGTTGAATACCGAATATTCGGCCCCAAACTACTGACACATTCCATCAAATACCAAATTGTTAGGCCGAATACGTGACCGAAGGCTCTGCTGAATACCAGTGAATTAAACATATATTGATTAAAATGTGTGACCATACTGATTAAGGGTAGACACATTAGCACGGCTGCAGAAAATTCTTGAACAAAAGTTCCCACGAAAAAATTTTTTTTTTTTTTTTTTTTTTTTAACTTCCAGAGACTTTAAAATAAAATAAAATTACAGTCAAATACCAAATGGGCATACTTGAATTTTTGGCCGAATACTGAATAATTACTGAATGTTCGGTGCATCCCTATTACAAATGTACAATAACAAAAATCAAGCAAACATTCCTCAATCCCTTGACGACCATCTGGATTCTTTTGTCCAACTTTTACCATGTACGAAAGGCTGGTTTTAAATGAACCACCACTCTGGTTAATTCCTACAGAAAGTGGTTTTGAGACATTGGCTATACCCTAGATATGCCACGTTTCGGCATTAAGATTTTTATCAACATGAAGGCTTTTATGACAAGAGCATCAACTTCTGCAGCGGAATAGGGATGTTCGAGTAGAATTTTAATTTGAATCGAACCGAGTTAAATATTGAGCAGATTTTGAGTATTTGGTTCACGTCGTTTGTTTGCTTTCCTTTTAATTTGATAACTAAGATGCTGCTTAACTACCTGTGTGGCCTCATGGTTTTCCAAATTGAAGAATATAATTTAAAAATGGGGCGAGGCTACTAGGTTTTAATCCACCCCACCATAAAGCGCTTGTCAACACAATGAATTTGGTACATTGGAATTAAGGTTGCACCAAGGCAGATGCTAGATGGGATCAGCTGCCGATATTTGGGGTATCGGTAACTTTCACTGAAATTATCGATAATGACACGCAGTTTGTGGCGTTTTGCTCAGGAAATCCCCGAGTATCTTCCTAGCTTATTTTAACTGTTGGTTACTACTCTAAATAATTTTAATAATTATTGGATTTTTGAAGAAAATTACACCAATGATACATAAGAAATGTTGGATTGGTTTCAGTACAGCATCGCCCGAATCTGAACCAGACCTGAAGCTGGACCTTCAGAATTCGGATTCGTCAAAGTTTTAAACCATTTAAAAGTATGAACATATATATACGTTGGCAACGATCTGGCCCAATGCAGTAACAACGTATATATACGTGCGGGGAAGTGAGGGTCGAAAAATAAATTTTTCGGCCAAAATATCGACATGAGAAACGCTGAAATTCGCTACCAGATATGTTGTGCATAGATTTCTGTAAATAAAATGTTGTTACCGATGACTATAATTTTACAAAAAGCACTTTAGTTGAGTGTAGTCTCACTAAAAATTACAAAAATGTCGCGTTCGTTTGTTTTTTCCGAGTTAGAAGCCAAAAATTAGTCATCTTCGATCAGCGGTAGCGATCTAACTGTTTGAATGGGCGCCGCCATCTTAGATTCGTTGAAAAGCTGGATATCCCCTCTATCCAAGCTTCTCAACATATTGTCTCGATGGCCATGGCACTGGCCAACCGGACGAAATTTTAGAGGCCGTTTCTGGCTGTCTCAAGCAACTTTTCCAAAGATCGCGTTCCCTCATTGGCCAGTTGGTACCACGTGACCGATTTGGCGCACTCTGGCTGATGAGTGATTTCACAATGGCCGGCATGGCGCACTCTGCATTTCACGTGAGTGCATGTGTCCAGTTTATCGTTGAAAATTACAAGCAAGATGAAGTTTCACTACATTAAAAAATTAAAACAGCAGCTACGATGTAAAACTAAAACTGAAAGGAGCCTATAAACCTTTATGTGCCATATAAACCTATAAACGTTTGTGATCATTGTGTCTAATATTTTTTGCAAGAAAAAATATTTCGTTAGCGTCTCACTTCGTGGCTGAACAAAAAAAAAAAATCACTCCTTGCGCGACGACAATTTTTTTTTAACTCACTCCTTAAATGGTTAATGTCTTGATTTTTTTCATTAACTTCGCTAATTTTTGGCTGATTTGGATATTCCAATATACCATTCAAAGCGTTTTTTCACTAGTTTTCCAATGGAGCTAATTTTAAATGGATAAAATAAAATGTCCAGAAGTAATAGGAGAAAAACCAACGACAAGCTGAATGTTCGCTCATACCACGCGCAATGGCAGTTTGGTGTGACGTACACATCACGTGTCTGGGCTAGTCCAATCAGACGGCCAAACAGCCGTTGTTCTCGTTCGTCATTGGCTAACTCATGGTGACATCACAGCAAACAACCGTTGCGCATGGTGTACTCAATAAAAGTTACTCAATCTTTTAGATAGACAAAATTTAGTCTGGTCAAAAGACGAAGGGCTGAAAAAGATTTCTTTCGGATTCAGTGGGTATCCGGATCAGATTCGGCAAATCTTGATTTGGTTGATCCCTACGAATAGAAATGTGAAAATTGGCAAAAATAGGCATAGTTATTGCATTTTCATCGGATTAGTTTTCCGGGTATCTTGCATCCCCAGTTACCACGTATCCTTTTGCACAAAATAGTTGTTGAAACTAACAGACCACGTATTAAGAAAAAGAAGTAGATGTTTTCCCAAGTTCAAAGTACAGTAAAGTTCATTTACAACGAAGTCGTTTTTAACGAATTTTACTTGTAACGAAGTAAAATCACAATATTGGTTGGACGTCTACTCTGTCAATGCATTTTGGATTCGCTTATAACGAAAATAACGTACAACGAACAAAATTGTTGATCAAATTAGGAATTTTAATTCTTTTATAACGAAATCCCTTTTTTCCCGGAATCAGAATGGACTTGTGCACATGCACGAAACAGATATTCATTACGGTGCACAGAAAAAATCAAATAAAAGGCTTTAATAATTTCGGAGAACCATTTTTTTTTAATTACGGGAGGTCATAAACTAGGCTCAAGTTGAACTTGAAATCTCCGTGTTGACGAAACGCATCCGAAAGTCGGCGTTTGTTAGGCTAAAAATCGTTGTTCCCACCTGATAAGCGATAGTGTGAAGATTTATAGGCTCCTTTTTCCATTTCAGTTGTGCATCGTGGCTGCTGATTTAATTTTTTAATGCTGTGAAACATCATCTTTCTTGTGATTTGCAACGACAAACTAAAACACAACCGCTCACGTGAAATCTGAAGCGAGCGGCGGCATCCATGTTGAAATCGTGCATCAGCCAATGAGAGCCCGCCAAATCGGTCACGTGGTGCCAACCGGCCAATGAGGGAACGCGATCTTCAATTGCTTTGGAAAGTTAGCTTGAAAGAGCCAGAAGCGGCCTACTACAATACGTCTGATTCGCTAATGCCAAGTGGCCATCGAGAAAGTATGTTGACAGGCCTGGATAGACGATAATTCCAGCCTTCCTACGAATCCAAGATGGCGGCACCCAGTCAAATTGTTCGGCCGCTACCGCTGATCAAAAATAACCAATTTTCTGCTTTCTAACTTAGGAAAAAAAGAATGAGAACGACATTTTTGCAATTTTTAGTGAGTCTACACTCAACTAAAGTGTTTTTATAAAATTATAGACATCGGTACAACGTTTTCTTTTGCATAAATCGATGCACAACATGTCAGTTAGTGAATACCAGCTTTCGACTCGCAGTTTCCATTCAAAGCTTCCACTCGTATAACGTCGTTACTGCGTTTGGGATGATTTTATTTGACGTATATATACGTTCATACTGCTTAAAAGGTTAAGTCTTAGGCCTATTTTCTTCTATAACGATTTTTTTTTTGAAATTTCGGTATTCGTTATACGTTTTTAACGAATTTTGTTATAACGAAGTAAAATACTAACCCCCTTGAAATTCGTTATAAACGAACTTTACTGTAATTTGTTGCACAGTTGCTTTCAAAACGTAGAAGGTCTAGGAAGCCTGATGTTCCTCGATAATAAAAGTCAAATTAGGGTAAAACACCAAACATTTGCATGGCCTGAGAGGAAGTTCCCAAACTAGCAGAATAAACCCTCAAAAGATAAACTTACCAAATGCCATGACGGCAGCGTCTCGTAACCTCCAGTCAGGATTCTTTATGTTGTCTTTAACAAAAGGAAGGACATGGGGTACAATGCCATCTTCGCAACAAGTTGCCATCAGCATCAAACAGACACCGGCTGCCTTGCATGGGTTCCAGTCATCTTCGTCGTCAAATTCTTCCTGTAAAGTCACCTAAGTCATTTTTTTACAGTTTTTCTATGGATGCATTGTACAGAGAAATACAAAAACAGGCAGCAAAACAAAATATAAAAGTATAGGCTAAAGGCTAACGTATACTAAATATCAAATTGTACTTCACCAGACATTGCAATGCTGAGGATAAGAAAGTAAGATGAAAAAGGGGTCCCTCCTTATTACCACCAGCTTGTATAACCAGCTTGTTGTATAAAGAATTAAAGAATTTTTTCTGAACATTATGAACTAGGCAGCGTTACATCACGGCTGAGTCATGTCCTGTTCATGTGCCTTCTAAAATTCTAAGATGCACCTAATATTAAATTTGCAGGGGCAATAATTTTAAGCAACTCGACACTTTAAAAAAAAATCGCAGAATTAACAGCAATTGTTTTTGCTTAAAGTTTCTTGGTGTTAATTGCAATTTTACCTCATGTGGAACCATTTAAAAAATGGTCATGTGCCTATTTGATGTTGCTTAGCCTAATAGTCAAGCTATACACCACTAAAAGTGCGCTTCACCTTCGACCCCTACTGGCTACGCAAACCAAGCAGGTAACAAACCCACAAATGTTACTTTTGTGTAGTCCCGGTTTAGGGCATGTTATCCTAATTTTCCTTTTTTTTAAATTTGATGTTAGTAAGGTCCGTTAGATACGTGGATCTATCATAAACCAACTAAGTATTATTTTTTTTAACTCAGTACTATGGGAGTGACGGACATTTAAAATTGCTCTAATGGTGGCCATTACAGATTGTAGCGGAACAGACTTAAAACCGTGAACCAGACCTGTTGACTAGGTTACTTCTTTTAAAAGGTATGGAGTCCAATCTGGACATTCTCTCAGGTCCTACGACCAGAATCCGAGATTTAAGTCTTTACATGTTTTTCCTTCATTTTCCTTAAAATTTCTAAAGCATAATAGTTTGGGTCGAATGACCAATATTTGTACGGTAAACGGCAAAGCCAGAGCTGACCTAAGCTTGCATATAAGCCACACATTATCATGGTAACTAAGGAATATGGCAAAACGAAAACCCGTCATTCAAGCTTTACTCAGGAGTCAAAACACGTAAAATGCGGTCAGTGACTAGATCTGCTCACAGGCACCATCTCTTCTGGCAGGTTGAGTGGCCAGTGCAGTTCATTTAAATTTCTGACCTCTTGGTACTAACCAACAAGCTGAAAGTAAAGTCAAATCCCCTGGAGAACATTTAATGTGCAAGTTAACTAATTTCAATTCAAATCGAGCGGAGTTCCGAGTATTCAGTGTAGGTGAGCACTCCAAAAGTTACCAGTTGTTACTGAATTGCTTGTGGGTCAAGGCGTACAAATAATTTTCCAGTTTTTGAATTATGACTGGAAAATTGTGTGGGCTACTGGCTTTTAATCGCATCACTGGAAAGCTCTCCAATGGCATCAATGGCATCAATGGCATATACTGGAATGTCAAACTCGTCAATAATTCTTGAAGTTAAGATGCTACGTTCGGCACGCCAACCTAATGCCGCATCTCTCCCAGCAGGTTATCACATTTTAGCCGGATTCGAGTTTTTCGAGTATGGATGCGAGGAACGCCCCGATTTCGAGAACAAGTTGCACACTCGGCTTGGAATGAATTTTCCAGTATTACACAAGCCTAGTTGTAACTACAGGAGCAGGTCCGTCTCTGCCATACCATCCAACAAAAGGTAATCCCAATATCTTGCAACTTCTTCAATGTAGCAGTCGTTTACCCAAAAGTTGCGAACTTAATACCAGGCATTTTCTAGGCATTTTGAGAAGTTCTGCTTTCCACACTATTCTGCTTTTGACGCCAAATTTATTATTATTTTATTCTAGTATCCAAAACGGTAGAAATCATGAAAATTGAAACTAAATTCATGAACAAATTACAACTAAGGCAAGGCACTGCGTTAATGCTAGACCGAACCCAGATCACATACAAGAATGAACGATATACGCAGAATTTTTCTCGATGGAATTAGGCCTAAATATTGAACAAAGTCGAATGGGCTCGAGAAGATAAAATAAATATAAATGCAAACCTAATTATGCCTTTTGGGTAAATGTGAGCCAAAACTAAGCAGATAATTGAACCCATAATCTTTGAAACCAAATGCAGAGGTGCTACCCCTGCACGAGCCATACTGCGACAGTGGCAGTATGGCTCAGCAGTAGGGCCTCGGCATTTGGTTTCAAAGGTCGTGGGTTCAATTCCTCGCTCGGGCAGGTGACACTTAAGTCCAAAAGGCACGTAAATAAGTTTGCATCCATATTTATTTAGGCCCAAACACCCTCCCAGGACAGAAGATTTACAAAACAAATTATAGCTTTGTTAAGGCCCCACCTGCTTTTTTATTTCAAATTAATTATAACAGCTTATGGTCATTTAATAGGTGATTTACGTAAATTTTTTTCGTCACTGGCAGAATGTAGACCGACAATTTACAACAATGAATGATTTTACAAGATTTACGATTTTTTTTTTTAAATAATAAAAGATGTGAATTATTCCTTAAACATTACCATCAGTAAATTTCAGAACTAAATTCCCAACTTTTACAACTGGTATACGAACCCTTGTCATTCGCGATTAAACACTTCATTTTTTATGCACCAGTCTCAAAAACGTAATATTTTCCTCGTGCCGTCTTCTTCAGGCATAAGAAAAGTACTTTAAACCAGTTTACTTCACACTGCACCGTTTTCGTTAATGATTTGAACCACGCACGTCCGTAGCCTCCAAAACATGCTCTCAGTTAGGCCTCAAGTTTAGGACGCTACGGACGCGCATGCATGGTTTAAATCGTTAACGTAAACAGAGCAGTATGATGGAAACTCGTTTGAAGTACTTTTCTTATGTCTGAAATAGACAGCAGGAAGAAAATCTTACGTTTCTACAAAGCTGTCGAAAATTCACGAGAGATTGACCGATTTTTCGTTTTTTTTTTGAGATGAGACTGGTGCTCCCAGAAGCAGAACATTCTACCATTGTCTGCAGCTTAGTCTGTTTTTATAATTTGGTTACCCACATGTTTACTGATTTTTATTGGATAACTTTTCAGTGCTTTGCTGATTCTGCTATATGGCTCGTGCTTAAGCGTTTGATCGTGAATTCGTTGACTCAAATTAATCGAAGCCATTTTGCTGCATTTCGAACTCTTGGCAGTTACACCAAACCATGACAAATAAAACTTAACATATCAAACTTATAGTAAGCATGCACGAACAACATTAACTCTACATTTAACTAGTCATTACGACCCACCTCTCCACCTTCTCAAACCATCGGATAAGTCTTCTGGAGTCCCAAGCCAAATCTCAAAAATGCAGATTATTACACAATTTCCTAGTTTAGATAATTACGCTGTGTTGAATGCCGATTGCATTAAAACCAACATACTGAAAACTTTTATGCCCTAATGAATGTCTTCCTTAAACCCACCCAAGTGAATAAGCGCCCGTCGTAGTGGTGTCACCAGGAACGGTATTTTACTGCAATGAAATTTGTATAATTCCACAATACGCACCGCGGCAAAAAAAAGCAATTAAGGCCACTTAAAAAAAGAAAGTTGGTTCTCGGGCATTTTTCTCGTGAAATCCGTGCGGGCGGGCGGAATTTTATTTTAATTTTTTTTATTTTTCGGTCCTAAATTTCTGTACATTTTGGGGAATAATATTTTTATTTTAAGTAAAATAAAGAACACTGCCTCGTAATTCTGCTTATCACGTGTCCATAAAATTATTTAACGACAAAAATGGTATTTTTACATTGTCATTTCTCACTAAGGACCATTTTTGATCTGTAACTGCTATTTTTGCCGCGTCGTTTCTTTTTATTTCCCGTCAAAATATTGGTGCGGGAGGGCCTGAGAACCAACTTTTCTTTTTTTAATGGCCCAACAGGGCATTTTTTTTTATTCCAAGCGAAGTAATATTTTTTTTTGTCACTGTATGCAGTTTCTGCTCTTTTTTTCTAATTAGGGGAACCATTACCAGAATCATGAAAAAAATTTTAAATTCCGGTTGAATTCCCTCAGCTTATTATAGCAAAATATCTGCAAATCTTAATTTTCACTACCTAAATTCAAGTTTTTTGGTCAGCTGACAAACCAAAATGAGCATGAATTTTCTTTAATCAAACTAACGCCATTTCGTGCCGATTTTGGTTTGTCAAATGATTAAAAAAAAAAACAAAGTAATAGTAAACTGAAAATACAGACTATTCAACAAAAATCAAAACATTAAAACTATTCACTCCACTAATCCGCTCATTTTCACATTAATAGATACAATGTCGTGCGAATTTTTTTTCTGGCTACATCTTTGTTGGAATCCAAATTCAAAAATCTTGTCTTTTGTGAGAAATGAGCGGAACTTTAGTGTAGTAAATAGTTTTGAGCTTGAAAACTAGTTTCACAGTAGCGTTCGTAGCAGTTGACTTATTTTTAGCCCAAAAAAACAAATATATTGGACGAAATTATGCACACTGCAATACATCTCCTTTCCAATACACTAATTTTATAAACAATTTTTTTTTACAATTTCACAATAACATTAATACTGACCTGTTTTGTTAGGGTCTGCATAAGGATTGGCACCAGATACTGCAAAGCACCTTTGGCATAAAACCGACTAGTGTGAGCTGGAGGACGTCCCTGTTCTTGTGCCTACAACCATAACGGCAATCATTTTTTAACTGGGCTGTCAATTTGTGTTCTTCAAACCGATCAAGGTAATCACTTACTTCAACAGCCTCAATTTGTAGGTCTACTTCTTCATCGCACACATTCGACCAAAATTCAATCCCCTGAAGAGAAACTTCGTCGATCTCGCTTTTCATCGACTCCATGGTAATCTGCGGTAAATAGGAACAAAGTTAATGAGCAACTGAAAATAAAACGAAGTGGTTCTCTTCCCTGCAAACTAAGAAATGGACGACGTGCGTATTAACCAACCAATTCTGGTACTAACGTAAGCAGGGATGAGAGTCATTCCAGAGTGAAAAAGATAAACTTGAATACTTTCTACATTTTTACATGCTTGCATATTTAGTTGGTTTGCAAAACTCGGAACAGGAGGAAATTCTCTTAAGAGGAAGAATCTCATCCCTGTAAAAGGCAAAGTAATCCGACAGCTACACAAAAATTAATTCCTGGTTCATAACGCTAAGGCCTGAATTGGTGAATCTGAAAAAAAAAAACGTGAAATTGCCGGCCCCTCTGTGTGGGCCGGCTGAATTTTATTTCTATTGCCGTCTATTGCCTTAACGGCAATATAAATTACCCGTAAATGTTAGTATTCCTTTCCAGAAATGTTGTCTTTCCCTAGAGGCTTTTACATTGAACAGATCCATCCTGCAATTCATACTGTGAAAAGATCGATCCGTTACAAAATCCGT